>SDWI01001560.1:1884-26600 GCA_009193005.1 Lamellibrachia luymesi | reverse complement strand
AAACTTCAATGCCATTTTTCTCAATAAAATGTTTTTGGCCGATGAGCAATCTCTTATTTTGTCTAACTCGGCTATTTATCAACAGAATCCTTTGACATTTTCAGCATTTCCCACCAAGATAATGGGCTAGACTATGACAGACTTAGATTTTAGATACAGCATTTGGATTACATGTAATATCATGACTTTGATGAAATGCTGACTTTAGAAAAATAGCAAAGATTGAAAAGTTCATAAAATATTTGTTTGGAAAGTAAACAAAAAAAACTTAGACTGTCATAGTCTGCCCTTTTATGTATTCTATTAGTTTGCCTAGTTTAAATGAATTTAGTCAATCCGTTTTCCAGATACGTCCATCACGGTGAATCAACCAAAATTCAAGTTGGGGGCGACCCCACCGTCACCTGGTAGACAAATAAAAAAAAAAATCTGTAAAATTGTTTTTATGTATAACTAATGTTATCCTAAAATTTCAGTAAGTTCGGTTGAAAAATAACGAAAGTAGAATCGAGGAGATCGCTGGGATAGCCGTTTCTCCCCGTGCAACGTCGGGTACCTCGGCTAGTAATCGATAAAAGAAAAACGAATGAAAGTGTTTTAAATCGTCTTGCTGAAATCGATATTAGATATCAACACACATGAACACATCTAATATATTGTTATTTATGTGTGACAATGTTAAATGAGCACCAAACAGTTATTGACTAGAAATCGTGGCTAGTTTGCTGAAGACAAAAGGCGAATGGACGTACGGATACGAACTTTATGACAAGCCAAACAATTAAGCACGAATACATCACGTAAATCCAACATGTAAATACATCATGTAAATCCAACATGTAAATACATCATGTAAATAAAACATGTAAATACATCATGTAAATCCAACATGTAAATACATCATGTAAATCCAACATGTAAATACATCATGTAAATACAACATGTAAATACAACATGTAAATCGTCGACGTGACCTAGCCTAGATAATTACGATACACACAATAACAACAAAGGTGGGGCACCGTCCACATGAAAGTGGAGGAACCCACAATATGATTTTAGACAGTTTACCTCTGAAGAAACTTGGTTCTCATCTTCGGATATTTCTGCCGTGTCTCTTGCCGTCGAAATATTCGGAGATGAAATGAGAAATCAGAAATAGTTTATTGTTGGAGACTCATATTAAGACTGCAAGCAGTCGCTGGCATAAGAGCCACCGTAGAATTGATCATACATATACAGTTTCTGAGTGCAACATATAGAATAACCAAAGTTAAAAATGCGAAACGATCCTCAAAATATCGTGTGTGTGCGTGCGTGCGTGAGCGTGTGCGTGTGTTCTACATGTGTGCACAATATCCATGTACCTTACTATGCGAACTTTTAGTGTTATCTTTAGTTGCGCATGCACATATAACAGTTCACGATCGCACATGAATTTTGATATCTATTTATAAAATTATACTTTGCATAGTTTACGAAAGACTATGCGTATAGAGTTTCTCTTTCAAAATTTGGGGGGTATCGTTTAATGTCATTGGTAGATTGTGTTTTAGAGATAGCTTTGCAAATGAATGTTTAATACCAATTTCATGTTGTCTGCGCGTATTGTGGTTATGTATGTTTATGTTTGTAATTATCTGCCAATGTAATTTATTATGTATGAATTTATAATAAAAGTTCTTGCAATGCTTGCATATCTTTGACTGTTAACAGATTCATAGTTTTAAATAGTGGTGAAATGTGTTAATTATATTTGCTCTGTTTAATTATCCGTATTGCCTTTTTTTGAAGCTTATTTATTCTTTCACATTGAAACCCCCGCATTGTCAGGCAGTAATTTATTTGTGGCATAAGTAATGTATTATAAAGAATGATTTTTCTTCTCAAATGTAGTTCTTGTTTAAGTCTGTTTAGTATCCCGATTATTCTTGCCCATCTGTTTGATATATGTTCAGAGTGTTTCTTCCTATTTAAATGTGTATCCAAAGTCAGTCCCAGACAATTAAATTCATTAACCTTTTCTATAATGATATTATTGATTTTCGGAGCCGGTGCTTCTATATGTTTTCTATGCATGTAGAAGACCATAACTTTAGAGTTAGTTATGTTTAGTGAAAGTTTATTTATTACAAGCCATTCGTTAATTTTAAAGAGTTCTTTATTTATTAGCAAATCGCTATCTGCATTTTGTGCGTTTACGAAATTACTCAATGAGTTTAAACGTGTGGTGTAATCTGCATATGATATAAAGTTAAACACTTGACTAGCCTCTGAAAAATCGTTAATATATATTATGAATAATATAGGTCCCAGAATTGAGCCCTGAGGCACACCAGTAGCTATGTGATTTTATGTCATCAATTTCTACAAATTGTGTTCTATTTGTTAAATAACTTTTGAATAATTGCAATGGTACTCCTTCTATGCCAAAATATTTTAATTTATTTAGTAGAATCTTATGATTTAGGGTGTCGAAAGCTTTCGACAAATCAAGGAATATACTAATTGGTACCTCATTATTGTCCATTTTTGTTGTGATTCTGTCTACCAATTCTAGTGCAGCGTATTCAGTTGAGTGGCCGTCTTTAAATCCATATTGATTATTGACAACGAGTTTCTTGCTTTCAGAATATAAGGACAATTGATTGGCAAGAATTTTTTCTATAATATTAGAGACAACCGGTTGCGAGGGATATTGGTCGGTAATTATTAATTATTGTTGGATTTCCTTTTTCCTTTTCCATCAAATCCGCTACTATTTTTTGTTGGAAGTGTGTCTATTGTTTTTAGCATTGTTTGTTCATCGATATCGCTTAATACAAACCTGTAATTTTGTTTTTTCTTCAGATAGTGTTCAAAGTTTTTTTTACCCGAGTAAGTTATATTATTTGCCAGGTTTATCCCAATATTTGTAAAAAAAATGCATTGAATTTATTGGCTATGTCTAGTTTCTTTGTTATTTCATTGTTATTAAGTTAATTGGTATGGGGAAGCTTTTCTTGTTGCCGTTTCTTGAAATTATTTCATTTATTGTTTTCCATGTGTTTCTAATATCGGATTTATATTTAGCAAAAGTAGACGCAAGAAACTGCCGCTTAGCTGCACATAGGCTTATCTTTAATATTTTATTATATGTCTTAAGGTTAATATATATTATTTCATACTCTCTTGAGGTGGGATTTGTTAATTTCATTCTTTTGTATAGATTGTCTCGGAATCTTATTGAGTTTAGTAGTCCTCTTGTTATCCATTTAGATTTTTTATGTTTATATTTGTTAAATTTCACTAATTTACACGACATATGCTTATTTTTGCCTTTTAAATTTCGTCATGTATGATATGATAACTTACATTGGGATCTGCGGTGTGACTTTTATCTAGTTTATTATATAAATCAGCATTACTAATCTCATTTATAAATTTGTTGATAGCTTCATCATTTTGCAAGTGTGTTTTAATAAAGTTTGGATTTGGTATTTTGGTGAGAGCAATGTCCAGTAAAACAAAGTAAGGTTGGTGATCGGATAATTTGTTTAGCAGGATACCGGCAGTGGTAACCTCTGTTGTTTGGTAAACTTTGCAGAACACATTATCTATTAATGTACCACTTGTGTGAGAAAACCTAGTTGGAAGGGTAATTTGAAGAAACAGGCTATGGGATATCAGCAAGCCATAGAATTCACTACACATTCCATTTTCATAATTTTTTATTAGATTTAAGTTATAGTCCCCGGCTATACTAATGCTTCTATTAATTTTTTTTAAGGGACAGCATGATTGAGGTGAATTCATTAATAAATTGTTTAATTCTTGGTGGTCTTTATATATTGCCAATAATTATTGGTTTGGGTAACCCTCCCCCTTTTGGATATATTATTTGTCCCTCCCAATGTTCATACATATTTAAATTTAAGCATACTTCGTATTGGAATTTTTTTATCAACATATATTATTAACCCTCCTCTGTCACTGCTGCTCTTACTCTGAGTTATGCAATCATATCCGGGTAATTGTATATTGAGAGAATAAGTCTGATCGGATATCCAGCATTCTTGTAGACATATGACATTGAATGAATTTATACTGTAGATTGTGTAGTTCTTCAATGAATGTTTCCAATTCATCAAATATATAGATTGTATATTTAAACTTAATGTTCGTAATACGATGAGTGTTTTATTACTTGTAGTTCTTTATTATTAATGTCGAGAATACTGATTAAGCTGTTGTTTTCGAGCCCTCCCAAATGTGAAAGAATACTCAAGATAGTGGCTGACAGCGATGTGGAGTTACCGGCTCTGTGTCAGACAGAACGACTAGCAGGCGGTATATTAAATCAAAATATAATGTGATGCAAATAATATAATGCAAACAATGACAAGTCCACGTTCTAACTATCACTCAGGCACTATGCAGAAAATAAAAAAGCGGTATATTATATCAAAATATTATGTAATGCAAGTAATATAATGCAAACAATGGAGGCAACAACTGATGAGGACACCAACACAATACAGGTATAGCATTGATTGTCAGTGTACCTCAGCAAGTGCTACACAGTTAGTAACTGTTTAAGTCTCGTGAGGAGTTGATCCTCTTGATCAAGTTGTTGTTTTCCTTGATAACAACGTGTCCATTGTGAGTCCAGCAGTCTGCTATTTTTTTTCTGCACGTAATGTTCTTGTTTGGAAAGCCATCAATGATCTTCTCAATGTAAGGTCCTCGTTGATGTAGAGACGAAGAGCCGGCTCTGCTGACTTGTTGTGATTTTTTAGGAAACCTCGGGCACTGTAGGCTGAATCGCGCATTCGTTTCGGATTTAAGTCTTATGATCATACATCTGGGACGTGCGGGGTCAATCTGGCGTCCGAGTCGATGGCAGCGCTCAATGTCTTGATCAGACAAGGGAGGACTCATCTTCATCTTCTACTTGAAGATTTCCAGCACTTGGCACGGGCGTCCTCGCCAGTGCCCGACTCAGCAATTCCCTGGATACGCAAATTGGTTCGCCGGCTATATTGCTCCGTGTCGTCGACGCTCGCCTCGAGTTTGTCGATTCTGTCCTTCAGATGTCTTTTGAATCAATTGTTTAATGCAGACGGGTTATTTCTAGTTTTCTTCTATCAACGCATGTGGGTATATTGCAGATTTTATCTTTGCAACAATTTCCTCATCGCCTAGTAGCTCTAGGACTATGAGTGCGAAGATGTTTTGTGGGTCTTCGTCGGCATTGGCGCTACCTTTCTGTGATGTCTTATTAGAAACGTGCCGTGCGAAGCTTGGTTGTGGCTCAGCCGTCAAGGGATCTTATGTAACACCGCAACGTGGTAACGCAGGTCACACTATTGTTGTCTACAGCTTGTCACGCTTGACTGGTCAGCGAATCAACGGTCTGCAGGTCCACTACCCAACTATCGCTCAGGTACAAGGCGTGGGCAACATAGTTCAAAAATTCGGCACAAATATCCCCTTTCAAGACTTACCGTCGACAACACCTGCTCTCTGAACTTTACTCGTTCCAATGTCTCCGACGCACCAACTTTCATGTCACTATAACATGTGCTAGCGTTTGTTCGCCTAGGGAGTACGTCACTGTCACTCGGTAGATTTAACAAGATTACCAGATGGCAAGTGGACAAGGAAGCCATTGGCTTATCGAGAGTCCAACACTTTTATCTTCTATGTGTAGCCCGCCCTTATCATATATCTGTCAATTCTATTTTTAAACATATTCGCACTACTAACATTAACACAACCATTTGGCAGTTTGTTCCATTCATTTATCACCCTCTGTGAGAAAGAGTACTTTCTCATGTCCAACCTACACTGTTCTTTAACTAATGCTGCTTTGTGTCCTCTGGTTCTACAGCCTTCTTTAAGTTTGAAGAACATGTTCCTATCAACATCCTCATAACCGTCCACTATTTTAAACACTTCTATTTGGTCTCCTCTTAGTCGCCTGGTCTCTAGTGTTGTCAAACCACATTGTAATAAGCGGCTTTCATAACTAAGGTCTCTTAATTCTGGAATAATTTTAGTTGCTCTTCGTTGTATTCTTTCTAGCTTGTCTATGTCCTTCTATATGATACGGCATCCATGCTTGTATACACTATTCCAAATGTGGTCGAACTATTGCTTTGTACAGAGGTACAATTAGCTGTTTCTCCTTATACGTGATATTTCTCCTAATTAGCCGTAGAATTTTATTTCCTTTCGAACCAGTAATCCCACATTGCTCTGAAATTTTCATACTTTCGTCTCAGGAAATGTTAAATGCATGCAAGCTGGTATTTTTCACATGATTGGTCAATTACTGCAACGAACAACACAAAAGTTCTCGATTCTTCGTGGAGTATTCTTTTGGAATGTCATTATTCTGACGGACACGATCCAGTTGAATACAAGCGTCCCACCAATCATAGCGTCTGTTATTATCTCCATAACTATGCACTGCTTTAGTTCCACTTCAGCGTGAATAAACACACGCGAAAGCCTTCTGGGCACGGACCACAGTCAGAATCCATCCGCCATTACAGTAGGCTTATCATCACTGTAGTTGCAACAGTAGACACTCAAAAGCCCCAAACAGGCAGCATCCTGTTCTATCTCGTTGACAGGCAGTTGGCACCTTCAGTGACTTGAAATTGGGNATTCTACTGCCTTCTTTAAGTTTGAAGAACATGTTCCTATCAACATCCTCATAACCGTTCACGATTTTAAACACTTCTATTTGGTCTCCTCTTAGTCGACTGGTCTCTAGTGTTGTCAAACCACATTGTAATAAGCGGCTTTCATAACTAAGGTCTCTTAATTCTGGAATCATTTTAGTAGCTCTTCATTGTATGCTTTCTAGCTTGTCTATGTCCTTCTATATGATAGGGCATCCATGCTTGTATACAATATTCCAAATATAACTATTGCTTTGTACAGGGGTACAATTAGCTGTTTCTTCTTATACGTGATATTTCTCCTAATTAGCCCTAGAATTTTATTTCTTTTCGAAGCAGTAATCCCACATTGCTCTGAAACTTTCATACTTTCGTCTCAGGAAATGTTAAATGCATGCAAGCTGGTGTTTTTCACCTGGTCAATTACTGCAACGAACAACACAAAAGTTCTCGATTCTGCATGGAGTATTCTTTTGGAATGTCATTATTCTGATGGACACGATCCAGTTGAATACAAGCGTCCAACCAATCATAGCGTCTGTTATTATCTCCACAACTATGCACTGCTTTAGTTCCACTTCAGCGTGAATAAACACACGCGAACACCTTCTGTCANATGTCTAAAGGCTCATTTGTCTTTCAGAGCCATTAAAAAAACATGTCTGCCACTTGCGTGTGTCCGAAAGCGTGCGGTGCCATGCATTACAAAGCGTCCTTGAGTTATGCGGCTGCCAACCAAAACAGCCAAAATCGAATCGATTTGTCTCGAGATTCCTCAATAAAGTGGGGAAGAACAAGGACAAGTCGCTCAATACTCAGGAACGGCTATTACCAGAGAGACGGGAAGGTAACATAGACGTGGCTGGACGAGTTCTCAGTGGGCTACCAACATTTGAACCGGATGATCTCAACGATAATTTGGAAGGCATCTTATAATTTTTTGCCAATTATGTGACAAGATTATTTTTTGACAGCTACCATGCTGTAATGACATTGGGGTTTCAGGAAATGCAGGACGTCTTACATGATTATTTTATTGTTGGTTGGGATGAAATGAACTTGTATGACTGCATGTCTGGCTCGTTTGAGCTCTCTAAAATACTTACAGACTCAATAGACTTGATTGAGCAAACCACTTGGCAGGCTGCCATACGACTGCGTCTAGAGGAAAAGCTCATCGCTTCGAAGAGAGCCTTATTCAACTTAAAGCGAGTGCACGACGCCTATTGTAATGTCGTACCGTTATTGAATTACACGGATACACCGAACGGCAGGTAAGACTCGTTCTATCTAACAGCAGAATTGTTCAAGCAAAGCACGAAAATAAATGAGACGTACACTCGACTCATAGGACACATCAAGCAATATATAGAAACCATGGACTGGTTGCTTTGTATGCACAACAATGGCAGTCACAGAATAAAACATCAATTTCTCAGTTACTGTAATGGTTTCTGGCAAGCTTCAGTCGAATATGCCAAATATTTAAGATTGTACGAGTCGCTCGTCATACGTCAACCACTTCAACGTATTATAAGAGCACGGGATACATTCGAAGATCATAAAGTACGTGGCACTGCAAAAATAGTTCAACTTCAGAGTAGCTTAAATTATTTTAGATATACATTTCGGAAGGCGACTAGTTACCTGATTGAGTTCAATAGCACAGGCACAGTCGGTGCAATTGAAGCATACCTGCACAACTTGAAGAACGAAGGAAACGGCAGCAGAATATACCTCGCCGACGTGCTTACGTCGGACAGAATAACGCAACTGGTTGGAGATGTTAAAGATTTAATGTTGAAAACAAAAGAAATCGTTTTTAAGTATATGATCGATTATACACATATTGTTCAGTTAAACTGTTTGTGCGCAGTCGACGCTGCAGCGGAACCTTTGCTGCGTGTATTCTATGCTAAACTGTACGACCATTACAAGATAACTACCGGTTAAGAGAAAGATGCTATGCGCGAACATTTCACTATCAAGGATGACACTTCTGCATATGCCAAGCTGGTACATGGTGAGACAAATGGTACCGATTGCGTGGGTAACCAATATGATCCACCAAATAGCGAATATAACATTTCGTTACGGAACCTAACCAAGTTCAAGAACAGGCTGGATTCTTTCCTTCACAAAACTCGATTGGACGGAACTTTTTATAGGTATGTTCCTCCTGTAATATAAAACGCGGACAAACACCCACACCACAAACACCCACACACACCCACATGTGTCTTAAACCACACGCTTTTAGACGCTTCTCATGATTAAGATATCTCAGTTATGGAATCAGTTTATTCCATCTCTTCTTTCTATCGCATTTATATCCTTGTTATGAATGAGTAAGACATTCAAAGTTCCTTATGAATCTGTTTCAGTGCCAACTTTCTGGAGCTGAATGTCTACATGCGCGACCTACGTGTCCAGGAATACGAGCAGCTTGAGGCCTTCACTCTCATTGACTTGCTAAGTAATGGTTATGTGACTTGTTCAATTTCTAAGGAACTCATTTCAGCTCAGTTGTGTTGTTGACAGGTCACCAAACAAACATTGTTGTTGTTATGACTTCGAGAAGAAAATCCTTCAGTTATTCCAAAAGCAAGACGCCCTTTAAAATGTACAGTATCGCAATGAATGGTTTACAATAGGTGAAGAGTGTCGTAAATTCATAGCCGTGTACTCGATTCTCTGAACATAATCAATTACGTTGGAACCGTTTCCGCTGCTAACCTCGATAAACCGGTTTTTTTTTTGCTGACGCCATATTGCCACAATCAGCAATTACAATTTCAAGTGGCACAGCTTCTATTCCCCAAAATTCCAATTTTTGAAACATTCTACGGTTGAATGGGTATCAGAAGCCTTTGGTTAAGCTGTCTTGTGCACACCAACTAGCACATAGGTTTTGAAAACTTTCTAAGTCAAAATGATAAATCGATGTTTCGAGGAATTTTCAGAGGTTCTTTGAAATTTATGACGTGACGAATTTTACACCATACGGGGCAGAGGGATTAATATAGTTGCTCATGCGTGTTGCAGGTAACGTCGGCGGTTCGATGGGGTTGCTCATTGGCGCGAGCGTCATAACCCTCTTCGAAGCAGTAGACGTCTTCGCGATCACATTGGCCAGAACGAAAAGGCGACCACAGCGGCAACCGAACCAGGAGGCGGAGAATAAAATCTGAGACATTTGTCCAAGAACCGATATATATGTGAAACTAGGTTGTTGTCCTTAAACGGACGTGTACAAGATACATTGATTAATGGAATCTAGCAGGTTTCGCAGTGACATAACCGGTAAGCAGAGTGACTTGGTTTGTCCACGATCACTTTTCGGGTCGAGGGACGTGTGTTGATCTTTTACAAATTACAAGCGGTTCATGACATGACTCAACGTCTTCAAGGTTTGCTACTATACATGTCAGGATGTAACACCCTGTTTGTGTATCGAAGAAACATGAAAAGAACGCGATGTGTTGTTTCTCGTTTTCTGCTCTCTTGTAGTCTACATACCGAAAACCGAATTTCGGTCAATTACAATTTTAACGTTATGTTACATTCATTGAAGAAACTATTGCTAAAATTAATTTCTACTTCAGCATATGAATGTTCCGCTGTGCTTAAACATATAATGCTGCCAATTGGCGATTGTTTCGTATGTTATATTCAGCGTTTAGTGATTGCATACTGTAAGTCAACAGTATTGGCTTTTGACTGAGATTTTGGGGCATGCAATCTGCGTGTGTAAATCCATCGTCTGGAAGATTATATGTCACTTCTTACATCATATAATCCTGAATCACTGAACATCAGCAAATGCTGACGGTAAAGGATGGTTAAAGTGTTGTGTGCAGAGACAAGCCCGCCCTCTGGGAGGTTTTGGGGGTTTGAGCGAACCCCCTTTTTGACAGAACATTTTAACTGCAATATTTTCATAAATTCATCACGGGACTCCCCAAGTGATTGTGCGTTTATTAACTTAACTTAAATAAGATTGCACACAAAAATCGAAATTTCCCGAACCACAATTTTCTAAGCCCTGAGGGCGGGCCCTGAATGCTATATGTTTGTTTTCAACATAAAATTTTATTATTCTGCAAACTGGCCATTACTTGGCAAGATTTCTAACACTTATTAGGAAATCATGGTGTACGTTGTTCGAGCCTGGGCTTTACCATATTTTAGTGTCTATAAGGCGATGGTTAATTGCTCATATGAGAAGGCTCTCGAACAGTCGGTGTCAACGTTGTGAGCCTTCCATGGATAATAATAATAATAATGATTAACTGCTATGGCGCCTATATCATCAGGAACCTGAGCTCAGAGGCGCAGCAAAACAGAATAACTAAGCATAATTGTTAACAGGGACGCGCAAAAGTCATTATCCGAACGATGAACAACCGAATATCTATGGTGGAAATGCAATTTGGAATAAATATGTATTGAGTTTTTTCGGAAGATAGCTGTAGTTTCAAATGTTTTCTTAGTGATGGGGAGTTCACTCCCGATCCTAGGCGCAGCGACAGAGAAAGCACGTTTGCCCAAATTAAGTTTTGTTTTAGGCACAATAAGTTGATGTGAAATTGATGATCTGAGCTGCCTAGGGATATTTGAAAGATGCAGGAGATGCCAAGTAGGGTGGTTCTTGTGTAGATAGAGCACGATGTGTAAGAGTGGACAGCTTAAAACAAATTAATTCGATAAATAAAAAGAAACCTATTGAAGTAGTGGTAGTGATGATGAAAAGTGAGGCTCCCTGAGTATCACACGTGCCAGATAATTTTTTTCTCGTTGAAGTTTAGCTATGTCTCTTTTAGCATTGTTCTTTAGTAGTGAATTACAATAGTCAAGGCGGCTCCTTATTAGTGTTGTTAATATTGTTTTAGTAGTAGACATAAATATGTGACGCCAAATTCGACGGAGATCAAGAGTATGATAGAAACACAGGATTTATATACTTGAGAAATATGCTGTCGAAAGTTGAGTCACTATCAAAGACAACACCTACATTACGAACAGTATCTGATGGGAATGTATCACTGCAATGCAGTTTAACTAGAAAATGGCTGATGACCCTATTTCGTTGTTGTTTAATGCCAATAATAATAAGGTCTGTTTTTATCTGCATTAAGTTTTAGCTTATTAGATTCCATCCAAAACATGATGTCAGTAAGACAATCACTTAAGGACGAAACAGATTCGTGTGCATTTGATTGTGAAAGTGATATGTAAACCTGAGTATCATAGGCATACAGGTGACGACTGGGATTCTCTTTAGTAATGACTTGGCTAAGAGCAGCGTATAAGCTAAATAGAACAGGGCCAAGGACGGATCATTGCTGCACTCCGAATGGAAGGTGTTGTGGGCAAGATAGTGTGCCAGATATGTTAATGCTTTGGTGTCTGTCTGAAAAATATGATTTAAACCACCGAAGTGCTGTGCCAGAAATGCCAAAATGTCTATGAAGATCATATTATTCTTTTGATACGCGTCTACTGAAGTCACGATCGGGTTTTGAGAAACAGCTACAGAGGAACTTCCCGCTTTTAATGTTGATCTGCTTGTTATATAGTATGCTGAGCGTCTGCAACGCTTTGTGGCTAGAATAAGCGACGTCGATATAGCCGTGTTCGCAGACTCCGTGTTTACCTAACATTTTATTCTCTTTACTGATGCTCAGCAAGTAGAAGAAAATTATCCAATGTTTTATTGGACACTAAACTCGTATCGTATCGTATCATGTTCTGTGAGCCGACGAGTTCGTTCACATTCACCCAGCACGGCACATATAGTTCTTGTTATATCCGCCTAGAACAGGGTGTTTTGTCATGTCCGCGGTGTGGTGGTAGTCGTCGGGTGGCATCTTTGGTCATCAGTTGGAATATTTCCCAATTTGCTTTGTGGAAATTCCACCAATTCACTGGTTTACATGTGATGGGTGTTACTTTGCATGGTGAAGAGATCAGCAATCGATAGACAATGTTGAGATCGAGGAAACAGTTATTCCAGCACATCGAGTGGAAGCAAGCTGACTCCTTAGGGTCGTACTGTGGCCCATCCAATGAGCGCGTCTCCGTCTACGCTGCACGTGGTAGCCCCATTCACTGTGTTGACAATTGTATTCAGCATATATGCTCTGCTTGTCAAATGGTGGCAGCAACGTTGTCGTTCAAACTTGTCGGAAGGGAAGTGTATGCGTAGACAACTGTGGTCTTGGCAATTTTGATAGCAAGCCATTTGATCTATGAATCAGGGGCTGCAATTGGTCATATTGCATCTTGTGAGAATGGGCAGGAAATCAGTTTTGTGCATTTCGTTTCTTACAGAAGAGTAGCGGTGGCTTTGTTGCTCTACTACCGGTTCCTTGTCAGCCATAACATCTTCTACACTTACTTGTAGGATCATGGCTACTTGGCGCTCGATCGTCTTCTCGTGGCCTTCGACGGCGGTTACCGCCCGCCATGACCAGGACGCTGAGTGGGGCTCAGTATCGTTGTAGCCGTGACCGTAATAGCAGAAGTGTTCGATGAGATCGTCGAGAACATTCAGCTCAATGAGATGGCTGTTTCACAACATTAGTTTCATAGCACTGGAGCCAACTAAATTGAGGTTCATGGTGCTACTTGTATAGGAGACCACATTTAAGATATGATGCATTACAAAATGTATGAAAACTGTTTTCACGAAATCATAGGTTTCCCCAAGATAAACTATTCAAGGAATATATCTTGAATGCATTATGATTAGAAGGCATCACATATTAGTTTCGCAGAAAATACTTCATTCTGGTCTGTCACAAAGGCTATTCCCTAGTGAAGCACAAACTTCTGCAAGGATGAGGCACGAGCAGCATCCGAACGCCGTTGCTGCTGCTGCTGCTGCTGCTGCTGCTGCTGCTGCTGCTGCTGCTGCTGCTGCTGCTCCTGCTGTAAGGTTGCGACAAGAGCAGCATCTGAATTCCGCTAGGCAAAAAATTAAACATTAAAATATAGATATTATTTCCTTGCAATGAAATATTATACTATTTAATGTAAAAATGAAACCAATTGTTTAAATAAATATAATTTAATATAAATAATAATTGACTTGTCTACTTGATTTGTTTCAGTACTTATCTACACAGCTGAACTTTACTGAAATACGCCGCCTGGCAACATCTCTCCGTACCCCCCCCCCGTTACTCTCTTTAAACGCGAGTTTTTTTTGAGCAAGTAGGTTGCGCACCATGGGCATATGTGAACCAAAGCGGTGCTCAGATTTCATCACGTGATGCATACAATATGGAGAATCTTTACACGTGGTTTGGTACGGCAGCTTGCAAGTGTTTACGAACACGTTTTATGGAANTCTAAAAATCCAGCACCACCAACTTCTTCAAACTTCCGAATATCCTGAAGAAAAACTTCTTAGTGTCATTACTATTAAATATGATAACATTTGTTATATTTGGCTTTAATGTATTGGCTGATGGTTAGGGTAGGAGATTTGTTTATCTAACCCTGACTTAACCCCATAACATTAAATGTCACCCACTGGCACTGACACCCAGTGGCATTTCCAGCAGGCCTGCAGTCACTAGACATACAGGTTCAAACATGTGTGAATTAGTACAAGTGTGAATGAATTAGGACTGGGGAGAAATACCAATTACCAACTAATTTGGGTAGTGGCCTAGTGGGCACTTGGCAGTGGGCAGGTCATTCAGGTGGGCAATGTTTGGAGGAAGACCTAGACAATAGAATGTCCACTGGTAGGGTAAAAGGGTGATAAGTTGATGGGTAATCATGGCTTGATTGCCTCTGCAAATATTTCTAAAGTAAACATTTGGGGCTGGCTACCTTCAGCCAAGTGAACTTATGGGGCCATTAGATTCCATGCAAGGTCTCAATAAAAAGTAATAATCGGTGTTTTGTATGAATATTTTTATTATGTCCAGGCCCAGCCCAGGCCCGGCCCGGCCCGCTCACACTAAGCCCAGGCCCGGCCCAAGCCCGATGTGTTTAAATTGTTTTCAGCCCCGGCCCGGGCCCGCAGTATGTAGGCCCAGGCCTAGTCACCAGTTCACGCAAGAGCGAACACATAACACCTGTGTTACGTGAGCTACATTGGCTTCCGGTGAAATACCGGCTCCGCTTAAAGGTTAACACCTTCACGTATAAAGTGCTCAACGGATTGGCACCGGCATACATGAGTGACATTGTGCAGAAACATCAACCAACGCGATCGACGGAGAAGTCACTTCTCGTCGTACCTGGGCCACGGACTGCAACTTATGGCGAACGTTGTTTCAGCCGACACTCGGCCATACTGTGGAACGACTTGCCTGAGAACATTAAACAGCTGAACACTCTCAGCTCTTTCAAGAGACACTTAAAACACATCTGTTTAAACTGGCATACGACTGACGTGATTGAGTCACGCTCTCGTTTTAATGACATTGCTATATACCAATGACTTTCGTTATGTTTAATTCATGTGTGTACTATAAGTGTAATATCTGTGTTTATTTATGTTTTAATGTTTAAATCAGCTCCTTACACTATCTACTTTTAAAATAATCTATATTTTATAGTTTTATTTAATTTATGCAGTTTTATGTAAATTATGCATTTCATGTATTTTATAGTGTTATTTAATTTATGTAGTTTCATGCAAAGCGCCTGAGAGCATTTTATCTTAATTGGATGCGGGCGCTATATAAATTCCGATAAAATAATAATAATGGTAACAATGTCATGATGCATAAATTAAGGCATAAACATAATCGGCAACATTTCGCTGCAACTGCCGTAACTTCGGCGAAGAATACAATATGGTAAAGGTAAGTTTGTTACACAATGTGATCTATAGATTATAGCAACCTTTACAGTCCTTATGAGAACTTCACATGTGTGCAATCTAATTTAAAGTCTTATTTCCTTGTTTGTGTTGAATTTACGATCCAAAGTATAAGCTTAGCTTATATGCATAAAACTACCGACAACATAACTACAACATATAATTAACTTTTACAAATACTGGTAGCTTAATCTGGAATCTGACCCTGATATCATTGATCGTTTTTAGAACTTAATTGCAAAGATATAATTGCATAAGTTTATAGTTTACATGTAAATGTCTAGTTGCACCCTATTTAAATAAACTGGATCTACTATAAAGCATGTTTGTTTTCCTTGTCCTACCGCAATCACCGAGAGCCCGTCTCCAGCCTCCAAGTTGGCAAGTGTTGATGACCTGTTACCAGCTAAGTGCATGCAAACATTTTCACTATGGTTATATATTTTAAACACATAATTATCATGCACGCACGCACGCACGCACGCACGCACGCACGCACGCACGCACGCACGCACGCACGCATGCACTCACACACATGGGTGCTTACACACCATTCGCGAAACGCGTATCTGATGTTGGTCATTAGTTGCCCCAACAATGCCAAACAAACGCCATCTTTTCCATAAAACTTGTTAGTAAACACATGCACGTGTTAAAGATTGTCCGTAATGTATGCACCACACGATGAAATCAGAGCACCGTATTGGTTCACATCCGCCAATGGTTACTCAACTTACCTGCTCAAAAAACACGCCGGCGGCGCAGCCTTGATTATAATTTTACTTTTCAGACGGCGTCACCGTAGGTGGCTCGTGCGGTGGCGGCCGAGGCGAATGATCCAGAGTCGGAAGTGTCTTGTTTCGACCCAGGGTCTCAGGCGATGAAGGTGTCTTGTGTAGATGCATGGTCTGAAACGGCGGAGGTGTCTTGTATAGATGCAGGGTCTGAGACGGTGGAAGTGTCTACGGTCGATCCAGGATATGATACGGCTGAAGTATCTTGTGTAGATCCAATGCTGGAGACGGAGGTATCCTGTGTAGATCCAGGGTCTGAGACGACGGAGGTATTTTGTGAAGATCCAGGGTCTGAAACGATGGAAGTATCTTGTGTAGGTCCTGGGTCTCAGACGCCGGAGATGTCTTGTGTGGATCCAGGGTCTGATATCACGGTGGTATCTTGTATAGATACAGGGTCCTGAAACGACGGGGTTATCATGGGTAGATCCAAGGTCTCAGACGGCGGAAGTGTCTTGTGTAGATTCAGGGTCTGAGACGGCGGAGCTGTCTTGTATAGATCCAGCGTCTGAGACGGTGGAGGTTTCTACTGTCGATCCAGGGTCTGAGACGACGGAGGTGTCTTGTATAGATCCAAGATGTCAGACGATGAAGGTATCTTGTGCAGATCCAGCATCTGAGAAGACGGCGGATGTGTCTTTTGTGATTGCAGTGGCTGAAACGGTGAAGGTGTCTTTTCTAGATGCAGGGTCTGAGTGGGTGGAGATGTCTATGGTCGATCCAGGGTCTGAGACGGATGAAGTTTCTTATGTAGATCCAGTGTTAGAAAAGACGGAGGTACCCTGTGTAGATCCAAAGTCTCAGACTATGGAGGTGTCGTGCGTAGATGCATGGTCTGAGACGGAGCAGGTGTCTCGTATGGTCTGAGAAGGTGGAGGGGTCTTGTACATATCCAGAGTCTAAGAAGGCAGCGGGGTGTTGTATAGATCCAGGGTCTGAGACAGTGGAGGTGTCTACTGTAGATCAACGGTCTCAGACGATGGAGGTATGTTGTGCAGATCTAGCATCTGAGAAGACGGAGGTATCTTGTATAGATCCAGGGTCTAAGATGGTGGCGGCATCTTGTATAGATCCAGGGTGTGAGATGACGGAAGTGTATTGTATAGATCCAGGGTCTTACACGGCGGAGGTGTCTCGTATAAATCCAGGGCCTGAGACCGCGGAGGTATCCAGTGTCTCAAAAGGCGGACGTGTCTTGAGTAGATGAAGGGTCTGGGACGTTGAAGTTGTCTTGTGTAGATGCATGGCTTGAGACGACGGATGCTTCTTGTGTTGTTGCAGCGTCTGAGACGGCGGCGGTGTATGTTGTAGATGCAGGGTCAGAGACGGTGGAGATGTCTATGGTCGATCCAGAGACGACGGAGGTATCCTTTGTAGATCCAGTGTCTGGAACGGCGGAGGAGTCTTGTGTAGATGCAGGGTCTGAGACGGTGGAGATGTCTATGGTCGATCCAGAGACGACGGAGGTATCCTTTGTAGATCCAGTGTCTGGAACGGCGGAGGTGTCTTGTGTAGATCCCGGGTCTGAGACGATGGAGGTATCTTGTGTAGATCGTGGGTCTGAGACGACGGAGGTATCTGGGTAGATCCAGGGTCTCAGATGAAGGAGGTGTCTTGGGTCAATCCAGGGCGGAGGTGGCTGACACGGCCTAGGTGGCTTGTGTAGATCCAAGGTCTTAGTTGTTGTCATGTGCGGAAACACTGGCTTCAGGATGCCTTTTATTGGCTGGTCGCTGCCATTAACTCGAGAAAGTGCGAACAGCCTGATGTCACAGTGTAGAGTACTGGACCACCGTTGTTCTTTTTTCGCCGAAATTTAACCGCATCCGGTCAAAAATAAAGTCACTGTTTGTCAGATTAATATAATTTTGCGTTGCCTTAATAATTGTAACATTGGGTTAGTCTATATAGCGAATAAGGGGGTGTCTTGTGTAGATCCAGAGTCTAAGACGATTGAGTTGTCTTGCATAGATCCAGGGTCTGAGACGACGGAACTATCTTATGTTGAGCCACGGTTTGAGACGGTGGAAATGTCTATGGTCGATCCAAGGTTTGAGACAACTGAAGTGTCTTGTGTAGATCCAGGGTCTGATACGGCGGAGATGTCATGTGTAGATCCAGGATCTGAGAAGGTGGAGGTGTCACGTGCGGAAACACTGGCTTCAGGATGCCTTTTATTTTGTAACATTGGATTTTAGTCTATATAATGAACCAATTTATAGATTTGTATCTCAGAAAAAAAGTGTTGCATTACGAAATTTCGGTTTTATTTGTTGTGGCACTATTCAGAGCGCTGCTTTATACACACACGTTTGACACTACTGGAGCTAGCCGTCCGTAATCCCTAATATCTGCATCCAACGCGAAATAAATATCAACAACTGCATATCACACACGGATGAATACTAAATGTCAAATAGGCTTTCTATTGTTCACGGACAGGAACGTTTCATTACCTAAATTGCTTTTTGAATATAACTGTTTCGTGCAAGCAGGTAACATAAATGTTTAATGTTGGTCACATGGGACCATCCTCATAAAGAACAATGCGAACAAAGGAATCGTTATCAAGACTCTTAAATAATTGAATGACAATGCCAAATAAGGCGTCATGAACTTACATACCCAGTTTCAGTGCTCCGTACCTGTATACACCAAACTATGACTGTATACAGCAAGTTCGCTAAGTGCTATGATATAGTGCTATGTTTTTGTAATTGCAAATTGTTTTCCACTGTGTTTACATGGATTCAATTCACATGTTTATTCAAGCATATTTTTAATGACGCCAAAACAGTGTTGTATATGTAAAAAGTGTATTAATAAGCATACTTCCTTAACCTGTATCATTTGTTCTTGTGTATATCATACTAAGTATTTATCTGATTTGCAAATTAATCATGTGGAGCTAATTACCAACTGGCACTGCATTAAATGCATTTCGTCTATTCTACCATTTAATCATTTAAAAATGACTATGATTTCCTCAAAGCCATCTCTGATGACTGATTTGATGTTACGAATATATCGTTTTGTGATTTACATAATAAGCTACTTAATCGTTTTGATTTGAATAATAATAGCCATAATTTGCCTATGTACAATAATGATCCGGATTTCCAATATTTTAATAACGTGGACTCAGCCGTACAACATAAATGTTACTACTTTGTTGAAGAAACTTTTATTAACAAATGTTCTCAACTGTTAACAATGAACAAAATGTTTTCTTTACTACACACTTATAATCGAAGTATTAGCAAACATCTACATGAATTAAATCAGTATCTCCAAGTGCTAAATCATAATTGTTCGGTTATTGGTATTAGCGAAACATGGTGTCAATACTACAATGTCAACAGTTGTGATTTACCAGGATACAAAGCAGAACATATTTATAGGCATACTAAAGTAGGTGGTGGTGTTGCACTCTATATTAAAGACAATATTGCATACCACACTAGATTAGACATTACTAACTTAAATGATTACATAGAATGTCAGTTTATAGAGATTCAT
Organism: Lamellibrachia luymesi; assembly: GCA_009193005.1. Lineage (NCBI taxonomy): Eukaryota > Metazoa > Annelida > Polychaeta > Sabellida > Siboglinidae > Lamellibrachia > Lamellibrachia luymesi. The sequence goes on along the minus strand of SDWI01001560.1, from coordinate 6,771 downwards.
AAAGATAGTATTTTATATTTAACAAGATTTAACAAGATTTGCCATCCAAGCTAAAGGCCCAGATGGCAAGTGGACAAGGAAGCCATTGGCTTATCGAGAGTCCAAAAATGTTCATCTACTTATAACCCGCCCTCCTGAGATATGTGTCAACCTTGTTTTTAAACATAGTCACGCTGCTAGCAGTTACACAATCTGTAGACAATTTGTTCCATTCATTTGTTGTCCTCTGTGAGAACGAGTGCTTCCTGATGTCCAATCTACATTGATCCTTTACTAATTTTACCTGATGTCTTGCGATATGGTCTCCATGCTTGTATACAGTATTCTAAATGAGGTCTAACTATTGCTTTATACAGAGGTTTCTTCTAATCAATCCAAGAATGTGATTACCCTTTGAAGCTAAAAAAAAAGGACGAATGGAAATTACAGAATTGTATCTAAAAAAAAAAGAGTTACATTACGATGTTTTGGTTGTATTTATAATATAACTATTCAGAGCATTGCTTGATACACACACGTTTAGCGCTACGGGAGGTAGCCGTCCGTAATCCCTAATATCTGCGTCGAACGAGAAATAAATGTCAACAACCGCATATCACACAGGGATGAGCAATAAATGTCAAGTATGCTATCAGTTATTCACAGACAGGAACATTTCATTACCTAAATTGATTTTTTAATGTACTCGCGCAAGCAGGCAACATAAATGTTTAGCGTCGGTCACAAATGTCAACTCTCACCGGGAAAAGGTTAATATCAATCAACTACCCAGCTATTTCTAATAGTATTGGTCAAATACCTCAGCCAATAAATCATAGCTAAAAGATTAGAAGAGTATATCTAACGACCGCAGCGTTAGGATGCAACGTTCCTGGTCGGAGGAGGCGCGTCGAATATGATGATCTAGTGAGGGAAATGTCCTACTATTGAGGTGTGTGGCAGCGGTCTCAGCCTCCCGTCTCTGACTTGTTTGTGGGGCCAATCTCCCAGCTGCCGTGATGTCTGAGAGTTCACCTCCCATCAATCGCACCTGCCAACTATTTTTGAGGCCAATTTCCCACCAATTTTTAAGAAAAACCTGTTCCTGGTCCTGTCATACCCCCACCCCTCACTATTGGTTTCTTTTGACGAATTGTTGTTGCACTAACCAGTTAGTGAAAGCACCGGGTGCAGACTGTGTAAGTGCAGAGATGTTGAAAGCTGGAGTAGAAGTCACCATGGGAGCCTTGACAGAGATCTTTGAAAGAATATGGGAGACGGAAGAAACACCAGGCGACTGGAAGATGGCACTGATCATCAAGCTACCAAAGAAAGGAGACCTTAGCCTTTGCAAAAAACTGGAGAGGGATCACTCTGTTTTCTATCACTAGCAAAGTTTTCAGCAGGGTGATCCTTGACAGAATTTCAGAAGCCCTTGACCCACTGTTGCGCAAAGAACAGGCAGGTTTTAGGAAAGGAAAATCCTGTGGGGACCACATCTTTACCTTAAGGCAGATCCTGGAGCAGTGCCAGGAATGGAACACGCCATTCTACGCAAACTTTGTCGATTTTGAAAAGGCTTTCGACAGAATTCACAGAGAATCTCTCTGGTGTATACTCCGGCACTGTGGAATCCCCCCAAGATTGTGAGCATAATCAAACTGCTATATGGCGATTTCAGGACCAAGGTCATTTGCGGCCAATACCTGACAGAAGATTTTGAAATCAAGACCGGAGTGAAACAAGGATGCATACTATCCCGCTTCCTCTTCTGCCTCGGGATCGACTGGGTCATGAGGGAAACAGCACTACGAGACAAAAGCGGCATCAAATGGACCTTCACAGAAACATTAGGTGATCTAGACTATGCAGACGACATATCTCTTCTGTCGCACCGCTACAGTGATATCCAAAGAAAAAGCGATGAACTTGCAAGAAATGCCGAAAAGATTGGGCTACAGATAAACATAAACAAAACATAGATGCTGCGAAACAACAGCCAAACAGCAGACCCCATCACGATTGGAGGAAGGGATATTGAAGAGGTGACCGAGTTCACCTACCTTGGGGCCAAGGTGTCAACAGATGGAAACTCGGAGTCTGAGATTAAGGCAAGGATTAAAAAGGCAAGAGGGGCATTTGCGGCACTGAAGAATATCTGGAAGACAAACAAGATCAGCAACAGAACAAAGATCCGCCTGTTCAAGGTCATTTGCGGCCAATACCTGACAGAAGATTTTGAAATCAAGACCTGAGTGAAACAAGGATGCATACTATCCCCCTTCCTCTTCTGCCTCGGGATCGACTGGGTCATGAAGGAAACAGCACTAGGAGACAAAAGCGGCATCAATTGGACCTTCACAGAAACATTAGGTGATCTAGACTTTGCAGATGACATATCTCTTCTGTTGCACCGCTACAGTGACATCCAAAGATAAAGCGATGAACTTGCAAGAAATGCCGGAAAAATTGGGCTACAGATAAACATAAACAAAACAAAGATGCTGCGAAACAACAGCCAAACAGCAGACCCCATCACGATTGGAGGAAGGGATATTGAAGAGGTGACCGAGTTCACCTACTTTGGGGCCAAGGTGTCAACAGATGGAAACTCGGAGTCTGAGATTAAGGCAAGGATTAGAAAGGTAAGAGGGGCATTTGCGGCGCTGAAGAATATCTGGAAGACAAACAAGATCAGCAACAGAACAAAGATCCGCCTGTTCAAGAGCAACGTCCTGAGTGTGCTACTATATGCGGCGGAATCATGGAAGATCACCAAAGGCATATGCCAGATGCTGGAAGTTTTCCAAAACAAGTGCCTCAGGAAGATACTGCGAATCTACTGGCCAAACAAAATCTCCAACACGGAACTCCATGAAAGAACAGGTATGCAGCCCATCTCTCTCGAGGTTAAACGCCGCAGATGGAAATGGATCGGACACGTCTCCAGAATGCCGCTGACATCCATTCCAAGAGTGGCCATGCGCTGGACCCCTGGTGGCAAGAGAGCGAGGGGGAGACCCAAGGGGACGTGGAGGAGATCAGTAGAGCGGGAGATGAAGGCTCTCGGGTGGAGTTGGGGCCAGGTGACGAAGCTTGCAACGGACAGACAACATTGGCCTTATGTGTGATCCCGCACGAAGAGGAATAAGTAAGTAAGTAAAGTAAGTAAAGAAGATTATTTTACATCATCGCTTCGCGCAATAATGAGATCATTAAAAAAGCTTAATTGTCCAAACGGGGCTAGTTGAGCCAAGGGAGGGTTAGTTGAGCAGTACGTGATCTATCACACAGCACTGCATGCAACTACACACGACACTGCACACACACACACACACACACACGCACACACGCGCGCACACACACACACACAGCACTGCACACATATGCACAGCACAGCACAGCAGTACAACACTACACACAAACGCACGCACGCACGCACGCACGCACGCACGCACGCACGCACACAATATATTTACATGTGAAATCATCGGATATTTGCAAATATTTGACCAAACATTAAAAATTGTCAAAGGGATCGATTCAGGCACTCAAGATTGTAAGTGTTCGCTGTGTCCTTCGAAGATGTTCTCAAAAGACACAGGAACAACAAGAGGACATAGGGAAAAACTCAGAGTCATAGTCTGAGGACGTGATACAGGCCACAACAGTAAGTCATCTCAAGTCTCGACTTAGACAAAATGGGGATATCATCCAGACCTGTATAGTTACCATTTCACAAACTAAACACATCGAAACAACTTGTATCAAAAATAGTACCAAATCAATAAGATATATAAGACAATGGTTAGACCTCAATTAAGGGGGCGTACAGGTCGTGAATTAAACTGGTGTACTAAACTATCGTATACATTGTTAAATATATATTAGATAAAGTGTTACATTTACATAAATTACATACATAAGGTAATATCTGACATAGTTGTAGTAAATGATTTCGGCAAAAAGGAATTAACAGCTGGAATTTAGCGTAAGTTCGTTTACACTGACTTCGTTGTTTTGTTTACACAGTGTTCTCCGTATTCGCTAGGTGGCAGGCTTTTTTTTGCTCGTGCGAGCTTAGTAGAAAACACATAGTTAGTAAGTATATTAGCCTAAAGTGTTCTTTTGAACACAAAAACAGCCTTATTCAAGGCTAACATAGCGATCCCATTAAGCCTAAATTTTGTGATGGCGCCGTGCAAATGGCAGGTAAAGGCCACCAGGCATTTAATATGCAATAGTTATGGCAACTGGGTGGACTTCGTCAAGTCTGGGTGCGAGAAGTCCTGGGCTGAGGTTCAGGCGGATAGTTTTAGTTTTGAGTGTAGGGGATGTACGAGGATGAAGGTACTTGAGGTGGAGATAGAACAGCTGAGGCTGCTCGTTGTGGCAATGGTGGGAAGGGAGCAGGTTGGTTGCGCCAGTAGTTCTAGTGGGGGACAGTAGATGATAAAGTGGGGGAAGACGACGAGAGATTTGCTAGGGAGAGCTCACCTCAGCCTGCGAGACAGGACGAAACGAGACGAGAAGGAAAGAAATGGGAGGGAAGACAAATGGATTGAAGGAAAGGGGAGTGGGGGAGTGTAAATGTTTGTCTTGTTATGTGACACAAACAATGACTGAGTTTAACAACACGTTTATCGAAATTGTCGGGAGATGGCAATTAACATGTTAGTCCAGAAGCTATGTAGGGAAGAGGAAGTTGGATTTGTGGATTTATGGGGACGTTTTGTTGGGAGGGCTGATATGTACATGAAGGATGGGCTTCATTTAAGTGGAAAGGGGGCGGCAGTATTCGCGGACAAACTTTCAGCAGCAGTAGATAGTGACTTGGGTACAATGACAAATATTTTTGGAAGTAAACATTCTTTAAACTAGAAGTGCAGGGGGGTTACCTAGAGGTGT
>SDWI01001559.1:63916-109763 GCA_009193005.1 Lamellibrachia luymesi | reverse complement strand
GTTTTGTTATATATATATATATATATATATATATATCTCGTCCCTTCTATATTTTAATAGTGAATAAAATAAACAATATTTAGAATATGAGTAATAAAAAAAAAATATTTTGTAAGGCCTGTAACTTTGCACAGCTTAGTTTTTAAGCAAAATACACTGAACAAAGGTTGAGCACAATGACATTTCAAAAATGTTTTTAAGCACCTTCGATCATCTAATTCTAATCTACTTTTTGTTCCCAGTGTTAAGACAAACGTCTGAACTAGAGCCTTTTCAGCTGCTGCACCAACTGTATGAATATATTATATTATATATATATATATATCTATTTAGCTGTCACATATTGGTCAAAATGTGTACAGAAACTTCACCGTGTCTTAAACATTTGTCCCTGTGTGCTCTTTATAGACAATGTTCATTTTAACATTCCGAGATGATTCATTGGGAGTTGCAACTCCCTAAATATACACTGACACAGTTGGCTACAAACTGAGCAGACCAATATTACCTTTAGGTCTTTTTTTTTGTCGGGTTCATTCCAGGGTGGAAGAAGGCTTGGAACTCTGTGAGAGACGCTTGTTCTTATGATGAATCTATAAACCAAAAATACTTATATTAAATGCATGATATACATATATATATATGTATGTATGTATGTACGTATGTATATATATATATATATATATAAAACGATTGATAATAATCACAACATTATATATGTTAAACATCACTTGTACGAGCTGCTGTATAAATGAGTACCTGACAATATACCAAAATGAAATATATTTACATGTGTGACTTTCGCTGAGTAATTGTAACGTGGCTGAAACCTTCTCAGAACTTTCAGATCTGCGTGTAAACCATTTTAGGCATTCAAAAGACCGGATACTGTGATACAGAAGATCACACATTCAACTTTTATATCATATTTTTCATAAATCCAGTGGAACAAATGGAGAGAGGTCTGCTGATGCTCTCTGCAGCATCTGATGTTATCGCCATGACTTGTATGCAGGAGATATAATGCCTCAAAATGGCGCTTTAGCAAATGCCCGTCCGGCCTTTCGCCCCAGAGACGTCTGTGGTTTCCATTTCTCCAAAGATAGACAACTATTACGGAAGTTCAGTAAACCACTAATCGCTAGTAGCAGATCTGGTAAAATTGTCACAAGCGATGCATCCATCTTGTCAACAAGTAACAAATAGTTCCGGTATCGCATATTCTCGTTGGTTAGCGTCTCGTGTGTTCGAGAAGTGCGGCGTTTTCCACGATTTTTTGCGTGTTTTGTTGTAATTTCTTTAACTTTTTTATTTGGAACGAACAAAAACGCTATTTTGTTGACGTGTGTAAGCACTTGTATATAGAACAGAGACCCATATCTTTTTTTCCGCTCCAGAATGCCTATTTACGAAATAAATCGCAAAAAATCGAAAATGTACATTGATTAGATATACGCGACTCAAACCACTCGTTTCGACAACAAGATGGCGATACGCAGTGATGTATTTTGTCGATTTTTGTCTCGAACAAAATCAGTTTTTCAGTTTATCTCATCAATTAGCAGGTATCTGTCACCATTAATGCATAGTTAGATAATATATATTTAAATATACGGCATAACACAAAATTGCTTCAGTTCCCCTTTAAGACATATTAGTCTAGTAATCAATTAAAATTGACTTTGCTTGTTTGAATTACTAAAAAATTATTGACATAAAAGAATGCATATATTGATAGAATAGTCTACCTGTAAAATACAACATGTGAGGAAACAAATTTATAACAAATTATATGATCATTTTTATTTCTAGATTTTGTTGTTTAGGTCATACAAGTGTACTATTATAAACCAATGCTTAAGCGTCATAGGAACTGGCAACATTTATTTGTTCACCATGTCCTTGTCTTGTATTCGTACGGAATCTCAAGCATACGTACAGAATCCATTTGGCAATTTATAAACAAATTGTTTACAGTATGGCATTCATGTAATGGTTTTTAATTAAATTAAATGTGCTTAAGACACCATTAATTAATTCAGCCATTCATTCATCCATTACATAAAGTTAATGTGCTAATTAGGGTTGCAAGTATCGTATGCAGATAGCATGATTTGAGACGTGAAGAAACCAAATACAAACTACGTGTAGTACTTCGTTGGGGGGAGGGAGATGGATGAGTTCAGAGCTGCGACAGAACCACCACCCAGTATGCGCTGACAAGGAAGGTGGGGACCACCATTATGCCAGATCCAGATCAATTATGCAGAGAACTGTGTAGTGTGTATGTAAAGATCAGGAGTCAGGACGAGATAACATCCATATATAGTCACACTCCACCCCATGGTCCAGCATTACAATGAAGAGAAGAGGCTTGTTAGCAGAAGTTATGAGGGAGTGCTGAGTGTAACAGCGCATTCCGCCCCAACCATCTTCTCTTTCATCAAGGCACTGATGAAGGATGTGCAGGGACTGCTTCAGAATATTTTAACAACCCACTTGATCAGTGCCCCTCCTTCGTCATAGTACATGTACAACAATTTGATAATTTGGGCTATTGTGGCCAACATCCCGGCAATGTGTGATGGAATTAAAGCCACCTGGACATGGCTTGAGGCTGGCCATGGAAAAGGGCTTTGAGATGGAGTTGCCGGGGAAATAAAGAAAAGCTGACAACCTCATCAATCGTGGCTGTAAGAAAGAGTGAATAATTTTACCGGGCAATATAAGTGGCCGATATTAAGATGACCATCCTGGAGTTTCAGGAGGAAAACATTCGTTTTTTGAAGGAGCAGGTAGAAGGCTGGATGCTGCTGGCAGTAGGGGTGTAAAGAATGCTCGTGTAAAGGATGCTCACACAATCATGTGGTTAGGGTATGCCTGAAGATAAGCCACATATAATTGTTTCTCTGCGTGGTGCTATGCGGAAGATGGTATCTTCCGCCCCACCGCGAGGATATCCTCATGGAGGCATCCCTCCACAACAGATTAAGATGTAAATGGACATTTCCACCAGTGAGAGAGAAGTGTTCCAGGCAAAGTTAAACAAAACATTAGACAGAATTAGAATAATCGACCATCTTCGTATGGAAAATGTGATTATACAACAGGTTAAGATGCAAATGGACGTTTCCATAGGTGAGAGAAGAGGTCCAGGCAAAGTTCAACAAACACGACAACATTTTGAACCTTTAGATATACAGGGTGTATGCATGAATAAGCTTGAGATGATGTTTATTTAATGTCACAAGTGATGTCACTAGGTCTACTCTTTGAAATGTGACATTCTGAAAGTGGGCAAAATATTTCAACTGCAAAAAATAAACAACTGTCGAAATAATTGTTGTTGTTGATTTACATGAACAAATATATTGTACAATGTAGGACATTTAAAGTCATTGATACATATCAGCAAGATATGTGCAATGATGTTCATAGCAGTGCAAAATGTATACATTTGTATATTATGCCTTTTGCACACACAACTTTAACAAACCTTCAAAGAAAATGATTTTTTTTTATTAATATGCCCAAATTGTTTTTCATTCCATCATCATATTATCTGTAAGTGACTCAAAGGTTTAAATGATATGTGTTTTATTTTTGTTTCTCTTAGATACCCCAATGTCGACGTTTCGTGGGATTCGACCATACACATTTAATAATGTTATATATTTTTTATATTACAATGCAATTTCGTTATAGTAACCACGGTGCAAAAGATTCCCCAAACGTGGTATTAGTTCACTCCCCAGGTACCAGTATGTATGGGAGTTGGTTACATATGAAGTTGAAAACAATTGCATGTGCTAATATTTTGAGGTCATTGGAAAGTTTTTAGATTGTGAATGCCACACTAATACACTTTTGCTGTTACTGTAGTTGTATGTAGAATAACACACTGACTGTTTCTATTGTATTTAACTATGACAACTATATTATGCAATCAAACATTTGTAAATGCTATATTTAGAAGATGGTTGTGGCTGATATAAGTTTTTTCCATCATAAAAAATTGTCTTTACCGTGGTAGGGATGTCAATGTAGATTTCATTTTGTTTATTTTGTTTTATATATATATTTTTTATATAGCTGCAGAGATACTGAAAATTCTGAAATGTGAGAAAAGTATGGTAAAGTACTTTCTGAAATATTGATTTTTTGAAGTTGTCATATTTAACACATTAACTATGAATATAGTAAACTCTTTACTTCTGTATGCATATTTCAGCTCACACTTTGCTGCTTCATGTATATATGTGTCATTAGTATATTTGATATGAATAATACTAACTAAAACATACAAATTAAACATTCATCATGAGAATGGTCCACATGCCAAAGGATTGCCATTTCCAATTTTTTACTTTAATTTTCATATCATGTTATATTTATCTGAGTGAAACATAGCACTTGAATTGTGCTCCTAAATTCCTGTTGGCCAAAGCAGCAACCAATATGATGAGAATAGGTGGTTCTAGCAGGTGTGTACAAGCCAAACTGTGGACATCCTGTAACCAAATTGTTGTAAAAACTATGGATAATGCCATGACAAGTTATAGACGTTATTCACACGTGATGTCAACTGAAGTGGGAGCCCGAGGAAACACATACAACGGAAAGAACAAATCATAACAATACTTAGGACTGTCGCCGGGCCAGATGCCGTTGTCAATTCCATCGATTGCCTCAATGAAATTCTCGTACACACTGCGGTAGATGTACTCTTTGCGCTTTTTCCACAAATTATCCGAATCACCATCATGCCTGACCATGATCTCATCAAGCACCTGGTGGCCATAGTGGAAGTAGACAAGACCCGCACTGCTCAACGTCGTCTTCCATGGATAGTCGCCATTCAGACTTTTCATCGTCTTATCAAAGTTGCTGAAGCAGCAGAAGTGGCGATGTGGATAAACAATCAGTTTAAGTTTAAAAGATGCATTATACATAGATTTGTTGCCATCAGAATAATACAAACTAGATATTGTACTTAAACATAGTCATGTTGTGTTGACATCAAGGCAGTCCTGACGTTTGGAGCACAGTATTTGCATCCTCTTTTTTACTCCACAATGGCAGTATTGTTATGGTGTGGGCGATGAATGTCATATCACTGTTTGAGAAAACGGAACGAATCTCAATGATGTTACTGGGTCAACCAATGGTCAAAAAGTCTCAGAATTTGCTTAAATTTTAACTAATGAATAAATAGTTATACCTAAATACTTCTGCAAAACAAACCTAGATTTGCATGCAAATTGTGTCTGTAACACCCTATAATATGAACGGGGGTAAGCGCCCAACAACACACCTGCTATTTTTTTCTGTTTTCAGGTGTTTCTAACTTGACAAGTTTACAAGCTACATATCTGAAATTTACTATATGCAGACATATTGGATTATCTGTGCAAAAATGAATTATAGGGCAAAGGATAATGGGTAAACTGAGTGCACGAAAATGGACAAGAATTTTGTTCAGAGAAGGATTTCAGCAGTCTGTATTTCATTGTTGTGTTACAGTACAATGTCCAAATTGACACCATCTATTGTGAGGGATACTGGCAATAACCTATTAGCTGAGTAGGCTTCTAGTTGCTATACTTTCAGAATAATTCAGTCTTAACCTTAACAACTTTTTATATATTTCAGCACCCAAAATGAGAACGTGGGACAAGTCCTATGACCACCATGTTTTTTTACTGTGTATAGTCCTTTATTAGGTAAACAATATATACAAATTTCAGGATGGTGTTCTGTCACATTAATTTTGGATACTTTTGGCCAATTTGAGAGAAATTTAGGAGAAAACGCCATTGGGCAGAACAGTGATTTTCAGCTGCAATATACATTAAATGAGACAGAACACCATCCTGAAATTTTTATTTAAGCACTACGCAGTAAAAAAATGGTGGTCAGGACTTGTCCCACATTCTTATCTTGGGTGCTGAAATTTGTATAAAATAGAAAAAGGTAAAGTTTAAGGATGAATTATTTTGAAAGTACAGTAACTAGAATCCTACTGAACTAATAGGTAATTGCCAGTAAAAAAATATTTTTTTCCATTTTCGTGCACTTGGTATACCCATTGTCCTTTGCCCTATTATTCTTGATTTTTGCATAGATAATCTGTACCAATATGTCTACATATTTGACAAATTTCATATATGTAGCTTGTAACTTCTCAAGTTAGAAGCACCTGAAACACAGATAAAAATATTGAGTGCGTTTTGGGGCACTTACCGCCGTGTTTACATTATAGGACATTACAGACACAATTTGCATGTGAATGCTTAGTTCTTTTGCACAAGTGCTCAAACACAGCCACTTAGTCATTGGTAAAAATTAAACCATATTCTGAGACATCAACTTTCCTGAAAATTGGTTGATTTGAAACGGAATGACCCTACTCTTATTATTAGGTGGTATCATAATATGTATTTGTATTTTCTTGCGTAATCGGTGGTTTTATTTTAACATTTTACATACATGTGCAAAGCAATATATTGCAATGGATAATGATGAAATATATATTATTTCCTAAATCCACACCCAATTCTACATATACATGCATAGTAATAATTACAAAACAAGCTTTTATTGGCAAACAAACAAAGCTAAACCTATGAACTGCGTTACGAAATGCTACAATGCAGCACTCTGGTCTCATTCCATTCTTGCGCCCATTATGTGTATTAGCACAAATCTCAGGACAGGATAACTTGGTAGTTCGTAATGACTGTCATGATGATAACATTAAACAAAATCAGGATAGACAACATTATCACAAAAATATCCATCTATGCCATGGTATTTGGTGCTGCCAATCAGTATCTTAGTGGCTTCCTGGAATCCAACTCGTGAAATTGCGACGAGATAGTGACAATTATAGTAGCAGCTAGTGACGGTTTATGTAACTTCGAACAATTGTAGGAAACACGCAATTGTATGTAATTGTTCACGTAGCTTTGCGAACAATCGTACGTAATAACTACAAATGATGATTCGATTGTTCATAGAAAGGGTAATAGTGGGGTGAATTTAGAAAAATATTGAATTTTTTCGGAGTCACAATTCCAGTGTAACAACACTGACAAGTCCACTGCTGGCTGGTATCATATTTTCACATATGTGGATTGGGTCTATGGAATATTGAGATAGCAACTGACCAACCACATCGCAAGTTACCTTTCCCAAATCTGTTGTGATTGCTTTGTAGTGTCATACAACACAAATTATTGGAGTATGGCGTATATAGATATTAAAAACTTATGTAGGATCCATGTGTTGTCGATGTTCATTGATCGTTTTCAAACTAAAGCCTCGAATTGAAATACGGCTTGAAATACAGCATGAAACCACTGTAGGCATTATCATCAGTATTACACACGATATATATATTAGTTTGCTTTTTAAGTTTCCTGAGTCTATAAAGTGAATACTTTGACGGAATACTATATGTTTCGGTTTGGCAATGACAACTCTTTCAGGTGGCACTCTAGAATTAACGACTACTTAGAATTCGTCACGTTTCCTTATTTTTGTTTTAATGATGTGGCAACCAATGTCAATCGATGTGTGCAGTTAGAATTTATTTGAAATGTAATTCCAATGCTTCATTGTGTACTAACATATTAATACATTGGGCAATATTTTCCACAAGACTTGATGGGAAATTCCCACTTGGTGGCTGACATACAGTATTACAGGGGGGCCCCTATTACAGGTACCTTGCTGTATGACGAACCTTTTTAATATGCTTATTGCAATACGTTGACCTACTTTTTGGACACCACCTTTCCTTTATAGTACGTATTTATTCAAAATAACTGTTCACACCAGCATACCGTTGATGGTGGTCATATTTCTTTCTGTCGTGGTTGTACTCGAGACCGACATCAACAATGACATCACACCTGGACAGCTTGGTTTGATCTCTCGTCCTATTTGTTGATCAGACAAAACGCTATTACCATAAATGTTACAGTCATATCATAAAGCATATACATGACATGCAATTTTCATTTCTCTTAATTTCTCATTATATAAGCTGTACCAAGAAATATGTCTGCAATAAGTATAACCTAGGCTAAAGTCAACATTTTGTTGAGTGAACGTTTCTTCACAAAAACTGTGATTGCAACTTCAAGTCAGGAGTAATACAACTGTTCACAATTAAATGCCTTAGCTATATATTAATACTCCTGTAGCAATATTCTGTTGTAATATCACATTCAATTATATCGTACCTGATGACTTGAGCGTCCTTGAACTCTGGCAGTTTTTTCAGCATGAAACAGGCCAGTGCCTCATCGCAGTGGAACGCACCATCGTGAGTGCCAATCTGCTTTGTCCTCGGTGTTTGATCTATCGTGTATTCGCAATGCCCAGATGGCAAATTAGCCCCTGTAGTAAGCATCGGACACTTCATAACGTGGCAATTTGATAATAAAAATAATCCTGAACATTCAAGGAAAACGACATGACACACGAATTAAAGTATACATGCCAGGGATGGGGCGATTACATACATATGTAATAAACTACGATTACCATTGACATTTATGAATAAGGTACGAAAATATTGATAGAAATATGTTTTTCTCTCTCAAGAAAGATAGCAGAACTAGAGGACATGAGGTAAAGTTAGTAAAGGATCAGTGTATATTGGATATCAGGAAGTACTCATTCTCAGAGGACAGTAAATGAATGGAACAAATTATCTATGGATTGTATAACCGCTAGCAGCGTGAATATGTTTAAAAACAAGTTGGACACATATCTCAGGAGGGCGGGTTTCACGTAGACAAACACTGATGGACTCTCGATAAGCCAATGGCTTCCTTGTCCACTTGCCATCTGGGCCTTTGGCTTGGATGGCAAATTATGTTAAATCTTGTTAAAGTGCGATTATTTAGAAAGTCTGCACGCTCAAGGACATCCTTGTGGTGAGTTCCACTGCGACGAGGCACTGGCCTGTTTCTCCTGCCAGGTGATGCAAAGTATGCCTTTGAGGCATCAGAGATGGAAACTGTTGAGGCATTTTTCCTGCTTCGCATATGTTGTCCACGCTTCGCTACCGTAGGTAGGACATAAGCCTGATATGCTCGAACCTATGTTCTCAGTGAGAACGCTGTTCTCCTACACCCTCTTGGGTAGCCTTGACATGTCGCCTTTCCGATGTGCTTATTTATCTCTACATTGCTGGTGACGGTTGACCCTAGGTAGGCGAACTCCTGCATCACCTCCAGAGTGTGGTCATCAATGCTGATGGCTGGAGCTTCGCTGATCTCTGGGCCCGTAACATTTTTCTTTTTCAGGCTTATGGTCAGGTCAAATCTGTGCACGCCTGGACAAGTTGGTTTATGAACCTCTGGGGGCCCTCTTCAGTATGCGATATTAGCGCTGCGTCATCAGCAAAGAGCATCTCCCTGATCAGGACCTTTCGTACTTTGGTTTTCGCACACCTTCTGAAGATGAGCCGAAGGCAGAGGAAAACAGCAGGGAGAAGAATATCCCGAACAAGGTTGGTGCAAGGACGCAACCCTACATCACACCATTGCGAACGCCTTCGATGATGATCCATCGTACTGCACTGTGCCATGCATGTCTTCGTGGGATGAGATAATCATACTCAGCAGCTTTGGGGGACATCCAATCTTCTCGAGGAGTGTGAAGAGTCCCTTTCTGCTGACCGAGTCTAATGCCTTTGTCAAATCGACAAAGGCGATGCATAATGGTCTCCTCTGTTCCCTACATTTCTCTAGCAACTATCGCAGCGAGAATAACATGTCGACCGGATCTTCTTGCTCTGAAGAAGCATTGTGATTCTGGGTAGACAAGCGTAACCAATTTCTGCAGTCTACTGAACAAAACATGGGCAAATGTTGTTCCCACTATACTGAGCAGGGAGATCAGTGTAGTGGCACCGAGCTCTCTCCCCAAAACAGGCAGAGAAGCTTGTAAATTGTAAAGATGTTTCAGCAGAGCAGCTTCCCACACTTAATCACCTCAGGTGGTATGCCATCGCTACCAGGTTCTTTGCCGCAGACTAGAGAGTCAATGGCCCCACTGAGTTCTTCCACATATGGTTGGCCGTCGAGCTCCCCCCATGATTGGCAATCCCCCGACACCATTCAGGGCTGTATCTGTGACAACAGTTTCTCTGGAGTAAAGCTCAACACAGTGCTCAGCCCACCTCTCCATTCGTTTGTTGCGGTTGATGAGAATCTCGCTTGTCAGAGATTTCAAAGGCGATGTTTTCTTTACACCTGGTCCAACTGCTTTATTTAATCCATTATACATGCCTCGTGCATTTTCGGTGTCTGATGAGAGCTGACAAAGTTTTAGCCAGTAATCGTTGGCACTGCATCTGGCAGTTCGCTGTGCCATACTCATTGCTGATCTAAGAGCAGACCAGGTGTTCTCAGGGCTGTGCGCTTAGCTTGAATGACAGGTTCCATCTTTTTTCTAAGTTGGCTTCAAACCAATGTGCATTCTCTTTCTCCCGTTGGCCAAATGTGGACATAGCGGTGTTGTAGATTAAGTATCTGACGTGGTTCCATATTTCCACAGCACTCTGATAAGCAGTTCTGGAGACTCTGTTCAATGGAGTCGACAAACTGCTTTGATGACTCGGGGTTTGAAGTGTTGGCAGTGTTGATGCATGGACGCCCTTTCTGTTTTAAGTGGTGCAATTTGTTTGGTGGTAACATAACCTTGCCGCACATCAGGTAATCACAAAAAATATGTAGATAGAGTAGCCTTTCGCTGCTCATACCCCATCCAGTAACTTAGTTCCTTATGGCGGTTGTATCTCTGTATTTCTCTGTCTTCTCTGGTCAGTGTCGCAGTCTGCACTGTTAAAACTGCGAGTGGTGAGCACATTGTTCAGAGTAGCTCGCCTGTTCACAATTAGGTCAACCTGGTGCCAGTAGTGCGATATTGGATGCCTTCGGGGCTTTGTGGGGAAAAACGATTTGGTGATGCAGAAGTTGTATTAGGAACAGAGTTCCAACAGTCTTTGGCCATTTTCGTTAATTTTCCCAATTCATCTTTGAATACATAATGGCTGTTCTAAATTAAATAAATCGGAAGAATTGGATTTCTTACCCCCACAAATGTAGGAATGGATGTCAAAATAAAATCATCATTACAGTTCATTTGTGTGATACCGTCCCAGTAATTTGTTCTTGTTCTTGTTTAATCTCCTGACATCACTGTGTCACGGCAACGCTGGTAGCGCAACCTCTACTGCTAGGCGGGTGCAATCCACCTGGCACTTCTACCCTCGATTTGCGGTAGTCCAGCAGAAGTGGGTGAAACGTGGACTTGGGGTCAATAGTTTTTTCTGTTGATTTAGAAAGACTAGGGTGTACACTTTCATAAAATGCCTTGGGCAATTTTTATTTTGCCGGTTTTCCCTATACCCCCTCCATCATATCATTGT
Source organism: Lamellibrachia luymesi (assembly GCA_009193005.1). Lineage (NCBI taxonomy): Eukaryota > Metazoa > Annelida > Polychaeta > Sabellida > Siboglinidae > Lamellibrachia > Lamellibrachia luymesi. The sequence continues at coordinate 98,314 of SDWI01001559.1, read as the reverse complement.
AGGATGAACAAATGAATAGTCCCCGAAAACATGTAGTGCCCTTCACCTTTGTGGGTTCGTTCTTGTGGTTGGGCGCTGCTGGGAACGAGAAGATGTAGTCCTAAGTGATGATTGTTTCATCGATGAGAATGATAACAACATCTGCCTGCATTGAAACAGGTGTATGTTCACGTGCCACATTTTTTTTTTTTATAAAAATATGAATCAGTAGGCCTACAACTAATAAGGGCGACGAAAGATATTGTGATGTGCAACAAGATGAACAAAGTCACAATATTCTCACGAAATAAGAGTTACTGAATAAATAAAATATTTAACAATGGGCACATTTACAAGATTGGCGACATGTTTTGTGTTTAACTTTATATTCTAACATAAATAATGGTGAAATGTCAGTAAAATTGTCAGATTTTGGTATAGAAAAAGTTAAGAAAACACAAGCAGGATCGTTAACTATTTAATAAGTCAAGATGGTGAAATTTGTTTAAATCATAAATTAAGTAGACCTAGATGTTATAAAATTTTACTTTGTCTAAATCTGTTATATTTAAAACCATACAATAGAATAATTTATCTGGTAACATTCTAGCGACCTGCTCCAGTACATCATTGCCTACATCGGGTTGGAATTTAAATTGGCCCAGTGGTTCCAAGTACATGTAGAGTGGTTTTCAGATAATGTCTAGCCATGTTCAGCCATGTATGCAGGTAACATATGATGCGCTGTAGAAGTATCAAGTAGTGCTGATGACAGGAAAAGAATGTTTCTTCAAGTGGAAGTTCCACTGTGAAGACAAGGCAGAAAGACTCATTGAATCTGGGCCAGGCAGGATTGAAACCATAACTAAATGCAGTAAAATATAGCACGATGGCAAACATCAACAACTAGAGGAAAACCTGTGACTTCACTATAACGTGTGACTTCACTGTAACGTGTCCCAAAAAAATTTGTTTCAACTTACACATCTGTGACACAGATTCAGAGATATCTCAAAAGACAAAAGCAAGACGCATCACCTTCACATAGAAGACAAGACTATCAAACATTACAAGCTTTAGTTTTCAACAGCATTGCCTATTTTGTGGCAAACTCTGTGATTTATGTAAAGACCCAAGACACCCTGCTCGATGGAGGCTAGCCTATTTATGTCTGGAAATAAAAAACAAATGGGAAAAACAGTCTAAGCAATTGATATTAGAGGCCTGTGGTCAAAGGCCACTTGTATAGGAAGGAAGATGCCATCAGTGATTTGCATGCTGCAGACGCAAGATATCATGTGGACTGTAAATCAAAGTTCATGTCACCCAAGTCATTGAAATTAGCTGCAATGTCAACGAGAAGCCCCGATGAAGAGGATGGTGCACTGACATCTCTTATTGCCCAAGTGCAAGACGATTTGTCACGCATATGGAACTCTGTGGAATTGTTCAGTGCCTACAGAGACCATGGTGGCAACAAACTCTCCCGTAAACTTCTGGTAAAACAATTGTGTGATTATTTTGGTAAGGACCTTCTGGTGTTGTCCTCTGCAGTCATAGCTAGTATCATTGAGTTTAGAAGCACAGCTTCAAATGCCCTGAGAATAGTTGATGGTGACGAATATGATTTGGATTTTGCTATCACCAAAGTTTGCAAAAAGATTAAGCTTGATGTCAAAGTTATTCCAACTGATAAAGCTCACTATAGCACACACACTAATTGTGAAACTGCCATAGAGTGTGTGAATGAAAGAGTTTTGGAACTGTTAGCAAATGTGTCTCCTAAGTTAGATAGGATTCTGCCAGCTATTCTGGTTGGCTCTCTTATTACCAGTGTAATTCATAACCATCCAATCAGCCTTCAGATTGCTCTTGGTGTATCAATTCGAGCTTCTAAGGAGCTCATACATCAGATGCATGCTTTACATGTGACATGTTCCTACAATGAAGTTCTGCGCTTCAAGAAGTCTGCAGCAATAGCAGCAGCAGAGAACATTGTTTGACAGGTGTATCGAAAGCTGACTCAGGCTTAGTTCAGGTTGTTGCTGATAATTGTAATGCAGAGATATCCTCTCAAAATGATAAACTCTCTACTCATTCACTGGCAGTACTCATAAACCATGCAGAGGATATCGACGCATCTAAGGTTATGCAACAGACAATCAAACGGGTCAAAAAGCATGACATGCATGTACCGATTGAGTATGAGTTAACCATTCTAAGATTCAATGGGACCAAGAAGCCAGAACTGCCCACGGCAGCCACATTCAAGCCAGTGGAGGGCAGATGAGACTGACTTTGTTTTTCTGCAAGATGTACTTACAAAACATGGATGTCCTAAATTCAATAGGTACAACACATCCATCAGTCGTGACCACATTCCCAAACCAAAAACCAATGCAGTATACAATCCCCTAATTGACATGACTCCCTCTGACCCGGACACTATGATGACGGCATTGGCACGAGCACAGAAACTCACACACGAAACGGGCCAGGGGTTTGTGGTGTTCACTTGTGACTTACAGCTTTATCGAGTGGCACCGCATGTGATCTGGGCATATCCAGATCGGTTCCCCAATGTCATCATGTCCCTAGGAAGTATACACTTGCTGATGAGCTTCGTGGGCTCAATTGGTAACTTGATGGCAGAAAGTGGGCTTGCTGAAGTTATGAGTGCAGTATTTGGAGGAGTACCGAAAATGTTGACTGGTAAAAAGTTTCAGAATGTGAAAGCCATGCGCATGGGTGCAGAGGAGATACTAAGACAAGTAATGCAAAGTACAACCACAAAGCTCTGGGTCGATATGCTAATCAAGCCAGTATTCATTATGATGATGTTCATCAGGGCGGAGAGAGAAAGAGACTGGCTGCTTCATCTTGAAGTCTTCAGTTTGATGATGCCATACATTTTCGCAGCAGGTCATGTTCATTATGCACGGTATGGTTTATTCTACATCGAGAATCAGAATCAGTTTATTATTGACAACTTTTCAGTTGGATTGTACATACAGTCATGATAAAATACACAAAGCCACGCATGTATAATTCTGTTATAAAACACTGGAAATTACGTTAAAATAATTATTGCAAATTTTGTACGTAATAACAGTAAAGCAATTAAATAAAATTTACATTTATATACATTCACTAAAACGAACCGTGAATGCAACCCACTCAGTAGGAGGCACTTTATATAAAAATTGACTGTATCATTATAATTACATTAATACAGTTAATTCTATTCCACATAATTGAATTACATTAAAATTAATAAATTACTTTAGATATTACAACTGTATAATAAAACATACCCGATAAACAATTTAAATGTTTTGACAGTGTACCAAACACCATGGTAATAACGAGTTTTTGTAGCGATTTGTGTTAGCCATTGGAACGGGTAGCTTGTTAAATGATCTTAGAGCATATGAAACCATTCGAGTGTCCGGTAGTAGCTTATTCAGTTTGTGTGGTCACCACGCCTCACTCTACCGAAATATATCGCATTGCGCCTGTTGTGCAGCGTTGGTATGCTTACCATCTGCAGAATATCCTTGTAAGTAAAACCAGGAAATATAGTTTTGAGACACCGTTTTTGGATTATCTCGATATTGTCCGGTATTTAGGCAAGTTCGTGTGCCATACTGGACAAGCATATTCAACTACTGGTCTGATCACAGATACATACATTCTAACCAAATCAATTTGATTGATTCCATCACGTTTCAATTGATAGATCATATACACAATTTCCTTGCCTTTGCAACTATTTCATCTATATGTGCATTCCAACTTAAATCAGATGATATAGTTACACCGATAATTTTGCATGAGTAACACTTTCAATATCAGTCCCAGTTATATCAATATATGGCAGAGATTCAACATGCGTTCTATCTTTACAGAAACATATAACCATTTCTTACTCGTATTAATGCGCATATCATTATCGCTAGACCAATAATGTTAGCTGATTAATGCGCAATAATGTTAGCTGATTCCCCTGTATGACAGATACTCTGCCCTGGTTGCATATTTCAAATATTGTGCTGTCATCTACGTATTTGTAGATAGGGCAAGGTGTTTGTAAATCATTGATATGGACCAAAAAGCATCAGTAGTACAAGTCTTTGCCATACCTCCGAACTGCCTATCATCCATCTGAGGTTTAACATGAATATCGATCCACTTCAGCACAAGTGACTCAAACACCTTTGTCAGAATTGGAGTTAGCGATATAGGTCTAATGTAATTTTTCACTGTGTCTGGTGGATGTTTCTTTGACAACGGAATGACAGTTGCTGACTTCCATAGCTTGGGTAGTACTCCTTCCCTGAGTGAGCTGTTAAAGATAGCTGTGACCCGTGCAGCGAGAAGTTGCGAAAAGTCTTTCAATACCCATGGCGGAATGTTTTATCCGGTCCAGTGGCTTTGTTAACCTTGACCTTTTTAAGTGCCACCTCCGTATCTGTCACGCTGATAATGAACTCAGCTGGCAATGGTTCGTCTGTGCCGAAGATTGGGTGAGAGGACTGCAATCTTGGTAAGTCTTCACACACTGACACAAAGAATCCATTCATAGAGTTGACCAAACTGTCCAAATCCCCATCAGTGTATTTATTGGCCCCTGCATCTCATTGCGGCTGCCAGATGACGTTCACAAGAGAGGCTTCATGTATTTCCACCAGTCATGTGTCGATGATTCCTCGAGTGTTGCGATTTTTGATTGGTAAAACTGGTGGCGTAATTTTGGCGCAGTGCGATTCACTAAGTTCCTGTCTTCTGGCCTGTTCCATGGCACCAGACATACGAGCACGTTGTCGCTGTCTGATCAGGGGCCGGAAGCCATCTGTGATCCATGGTTTATCTGTGCTATGACGTGACACAGTCTAGTATGGAAAACATGTGCCCAGTAAATAGTCCATGGTTTCCTGGAAGAGATTAAACTGTTCCTCGCACGTAGGCAACGTGTACATATACTCCCATCTGGTATGTGACAGCGCTGAAGTAAACATTGCTCGTTCATTGTTACCCATGCGCCTGGTAACGATGCTCTGGACCAGCCCGTGTCGAGTGTTGGGAAACACAATGGGACCAGTAACACCATCTTGTGGTCTGATGTTCCCACTCCGTCAAGCACTGTTGGACAACCGTACACAGGTGACATGTTAGACCACATTTTGTCTAATATTGCTCGATTACGTGTGGCTGCCTTAACAAGTTGCTCGTATCCATAATGCTTGCGTAAATCTGATCCATGCAATACCTTCCTGCCAATGTGCTTGGATATTTCATGAAGGACGAGCATGTTAGCCGACACGTACCGGGCATTTGGAATGGAATCTGGAGTGATATGTACATAGAAACTACATTCATGAGATATGGCCATGGTCACAGTGGTATCATCGGTCTCACACTCAAGTCTGAAATACTGAAAACGTGGGCATTGAGTCTTCACATATGCAGCCATCTGGAGTCAAACCTTGCTGACATAGTTGATGGTGAGAAGATGTGCGTTCAAAATAGACACAAAGAGGAAAGTAACACAAGGATTTCAAATGATGCACATGATAGAGAGGAACTACGAAACAAACTTGAGATGTGCATTGATTCTCTTCCGAGGGAAACACCCCGATGATATAGTGAACATGGTGAGTGGAAGAGTGGGCCCATCATCAGTCAATTTACACAACGCTATTGAAATCGGAAGAGTTCAGATGCAAGAATTTGAAAGTACGCGGCCCGCAGGTTTCTACGACACAATGGCGAAGAAAGTAACAACCATGACAGTGACAAAGCAACATGTGTGGGTTGGAGAAGTAAAGGTTTTTTATACCGGCCTGATTTACTCCCGGGTGATAGGACTTCAAGCCAGTTCCCGTGACGTGGTCATCAACGATGTTCTCTCACATGAGGTGGCACCCATCAATGTTCACATTCACAGAGGTAGGGGAAATGAGGATTTCAAAACTCAAATCTGTCCTAAAGAAACAACTTCAGGTTGAAGTGTCAGCAAGACATGCATCAAATACAGAAACCATCTTACATGCAACGACTGCAGTAAACCCATGCACATCAACTGTGCTGGCATATCCCGACAAGAATTTGACAAAACTTACAGAAACATTCACTGCCCATGGCATTGTCCAAATTGCTTGGCACCCTGTGGCATTTGTCACAGGGAAGTCCTAAACGATCATAAAACAATACAATGTGACCACTGCTCAAAATGGATCCATACATACTGTGGAATAGATGACAATGAATATAAAAGATTAGTTAATTCCTCTTGTTCATGGGCTTGCCCTGAATGCAATCACTTTAACTTTTCTAACTCTTTCTTCAGCGACACAAACATCCCATCAACTTCTACAGCAAACATCAGACACAAAAAGCAGAAACCATGGAAAAAACTCAAAATAATGATAAAAAATTGCAGGAGTATGCCAAGACGTGTTAGATCAGCTTAAGCAAACTTCTGGTAACACGCATCCAAGTATACTGCTTGGAGGCGATTTCAACCTTCGCAGCATACAATGATCAAAGAACTCTTTCAGAACACCCCCACATTATGGAGAGGGCAGAAATAACAAGATAATATACATATCAAACGAGCATTCCATAATACCACACGTTCAATAACTAAGAGCTAACAAAAAGAAACCTAGAATGGTATCTTTTTACAAAAGGTGATACAAATAGCATACAAGCAGATCTTTCTAAATTGGCAAATGAATTCCAAAAACTAGATCCAAGAACAGCCACAGTAGAGTTGGCCTGGAACATGTTTAGGGATGCATTACTTCCATTCATAGACATACATATTATACAAAAAGAAAAACTCAAAAACAAGAACACTGGACAAAGTGTAGAGAGGTCAGAAACCAAATAAAGCAGTTATTAGTAGATGCCTATGATGACTATGTTAAACATTTATTAGACACTACAGTAAACGAGAAACCAAAATGATTCTGGTTTTACATTAGGAATTTACAATGAGACAAGGCTGGCATCTCCCCACTACATTTTGATGACACTATCAGAACTGACAGTGCAGGGAAAGCAGAGGCTCCCAACCACCAATTTCAATAATTTTTTACAAAAGAAGATCTAGAGAATATGCCCTCGATGGGAGATAGTCCTTATCAATCCATGCCAGATATTAATTTCTCATGTAAAGGAATTCAGAATCTTTTGGATAACGAGTAAATAAAGCACCTGGTCCAGATCGAATCCCTGTCAGAATCCTTAAGGACTATTCTGGTGAAATAGCACCAATCCTACAATTCATCTTTAATCTCTCCTTCCACAAAGGAGAACTGCCTGATGATTGGCGAACTGCTGATATACGTGCCATTTTCAAATAGGTGAGAGGGCTACCAAAATAACTACCAACCTATTTCTTGTAAAATCATGGAACATGTCTTTTGCCACTCATGGCACATCTTGATAAACACAACATCCTGATCAATTCCCAACATTATTTCCACGCTAAGCATTCATGTGAAAGTCAGTTACTCTCAACCGTTGACTCTCTTGCAAGATCTTTAGACAACGATAAACAGACAGATGTTTTAATTATAGATTTCTCCAAAGCTCTCGACACTGTCCCTCACCAGAGGCTCCTTCTCCAACTAAAACACTGGCATCCAGGGAAAGACATGGCGTTGGATCAGTTCTTGGTTTACAAATAGGACACAGCAGGTTGTAGTTGATGATGCTTCACACAAAATTCAAATATTTTCGGTGTTCTCCAGGGTACTGTGCTTGCACCGCTCATGTTTCTGTTATACATAAATGATACAGGAGAACATCTTACTTCCCACATTAAACTATTTGTTGATGACTATCTACTGTTAAGGACAACTGAAAGTGTCGCTGACACAGTTGACAGTGTCACTGACACAGTTGACAGTGTCGCTGACACAGTTGACAGTGTCGCTGACACAGCTGTTCTTCAAAATGATCTCTGTAAAATGTCAGACTGGGCCCGTAAATGGCAAAACCCACTAAAAATGGACTATGTCATGGAAGGTGTCACTTTCAAATCTGTCAGTCAACATCCATATCTTGGAGTCGAGATCTTNTTTCCATTCTGAAGGAACTATTCCTTCTTCTAGTGACAAGTTAAATAAGTTTGCAAGTGGTGTACTAATTTGATCAACAATTTCCTTTAGCAGTTTTGGTGGTATCCCATCAACTCCAGGTTTTGTAAGCTAATTAGCTTGGTATAAATATCAGATCAGGTGGCACCAAGTTAATGATCAATACTAGAACTGGACAGACATGGAGATAAAAATATCCAGTATGTTGAACTTACCTTCCAATGCTTCATACATGTTGCTTGTGGGTATTGAGTAATCTAGAGAGAGATAAGTGTATGTTGGTTTTCATTCATGCATACAACATACATGCATATATACACAGATATACACACACGCACGCACGCACGCGCGGGCACGCACGCACACACACACACACACACACACACACAATTTGCCATCTACAGGGGTACTGTAAACACCAGTCTAAAAGCGACGATCAATGTACTTCACATCGGGTTGGCCTGCACTGTAGCGATCTAGTAGGTCAAAACACAGGCCTCCCCGAATATTCCTCAGCCGTATGGGACCCACACTGTAAATGTTAAATTAATCAAATAGAAAATAATCCAATGCAGGGCTGCCCGTTTTGTGCTACATGAGTATTCTAGATAATCCAGTGTTACTGGTGTGTTGTCCACATTTAACTGGCCAACCCTCCAAGATAGAAGGAAAGTTTCAAGACTGTTGGTCTTCCACAAAACCTTACACCATAAAATCGCCGTCACCCTGCCAGACTACCTTAAAACGTTTACTCGCCACACATTGGCGTCCGCAGGATTTTTCCAGAGGGGGGCAAAAAATTCTGCTGTCTGAATTTAACCAGAAATCTTTACACTTACCAAGATGTCTACTTTCAATGAACAATAATGATATCATTGCATATAATTAATTAACAAATATACTAGATGATCTACTTAATACAAATAGTAAACAATCTACTCGCCATAAAAGACAAACAGTTTACAAATATCCAGAACCAGGGGGGCATGTGCCCCCCTTGCCCCCATCCGGACGCCCATGTCACCACGCCAGATCGAACAATTGTCACCACTTCGTTCCCCCAGCAGTCAAATCAGACGAGTTAAAGAACAGTTTCTTTCCACACACAGTTACAGACGTGAATTCCTTAAGCCCCGAAATGTCCAACAGTGAAACAACCGCCAGTTTTAAAAGCAGATTATTTATTATTAGTATAGGTAATTGGAAGCCCCATGGACAGCATCCATAGTCATAATCACGTCAATGAAATTATTTGTTCATTATCTCTACAGGTAATGTTTTATTTTTTCCTTTTTTCTTTCCAATTCTCGGTTACTGATGCAGTCCACTGGGTGTCCACAGAATTATATACCGAATTGTTCTGCACGTTGTCATGGTGAAATTGTTCTATTTGTTCCACAATAGGCCATTCTAGGCATGCATTATTTCCTTGGTCTCAAGTGATGTCACGTTTTCTTGCGTGTGCGTTCACCGCAAACGACAACAGTACATAAAAATGGCGACCCGTAAAAATAACACGTTAAAAACAATGATATTGTACAAGCTTTCCAGTAATAGTACTTACTGATTGCACAATATACTCCAATATGACAAATTACTAGTGTACCACTCCTGTTCTGTGACTCACCTTTCTTCTTCTTCTTCTTCTTCTTCTTTTCGCTATTTGACGATCCACAGCCTTGATACATGTCGTCCCCGATGTCTGTTTAACAATAATGCTGTGCATGTTTTTTCATGAATCGTACTGAGTGAACACACAATATATGTTAATATGACACATTACTGACGTTGCCCCTCCAAATTAACCTGCTACCAGTACCTTAATGCTAGCGTGCACGTCATCTTCTACATGCTCAACCTCACTCCATGAGTCTTGAATATCTTCTACTCCTTCAGTGTTTCTTGTAATTTCTATTTGTTCTCTGCTACTTCTTCTCCGCTGATCTGTACACATTATCGTCATAAAAACACATTTCGTGCTGATTTTCATCATGACCAGCGTCTTTTTTCGAACCGCTATTGTTCTTCGCCTAATTCCTGCTCCACTCTCTTCCACGTCATCGCATCCAAAATCATCTACAGCAGCTTCATGACATGACTTAGAAGTGTGATGCGTCGATACTTCCTCAAAGGGGGCTTTTTTGGACATGTTGGTTGTAAAATTGTGCATGCATTTCATTCAATGTTTCTTACATTATAGCAAACATATAGATTCTGCACAATACTAATAACTATTACTTCTAACAACGATCATAATATTTACAAAATAAATATACAAGATGTCGAGGCGTCATAGACAACGATCTCTGCTAAACAATGACAATCGCGGCCTGTATCCCGTAATACAAAGCTTTGTTCAAAACTCGGTGAATGTCTTCTACGCCTGTGAGACCATCAGATGTCATGAAACTGTGAGACGTCATGGGTACACCGTTAGAGTTGGCACATCTGACTGCACTAGGGCCGGTCTGACAGTACAAGTCTACATATATACATATGCATTGGTACGACATTGACATGCCAGTCATTGATAATAATGTAAAACTACATCGGGCCCAATGTCTGCATGTTAACTGTAAGTTCAATGGCAGGTGATACACCTCAACGAGTATGTTTGACAGGTCCGTTAAACAAACGATGTAACAAATGTAAATCTTGACACAATCCAGTCGCTAAAAAAATTTAGCTTTAATGTATCGTGGTCAAACCTGACCATTTGTCCTAAAACTACAAGTTTTCTTATCTAGATCCTGTATCCTGTATCTGGTAAAATAAAATATCATACGTATGGCGCATGACACATCAAATACACGCAAGCATAACGGCCAGTTCAGGTAAACAAGTTTGTTTTGTTTTGATCTAAGTGCTCTTGACGGCGTTCAAGATGTTTGTTAATCCAAGACAACCAGCAACACGAAAAGAGCGAGCGATTTGCTCGAGCAGTTTCTCTGAATGGACATTACGGTGAAATAGCGACTCATTTAAGAGACACGGGTGTGAGGTAAGAAATTTCACTGGAAATTGAAAAAAGGATTTTCGTTGACCTATTTAAATTATTCAAATTGCCTTTGCTGCTTTATGCAAGGCATGAGTTAATTTCAATTATTAATTGTTAATTGAATCATCTCAATTAAGTTGAATTCAATTAATTAATACTACAAGAAATGCTATTTTAATTTAATTAATTAACTTAACCGAAAGGGATTAATTTAATTTAATAAAACAATTTTCAATTAACTCTCAATTAAGATCATATTTATCACTTGGTAATTTGGTATTAACGAATGATTCACTTTCATGTTACCTAGACGTTTTCAGCAGTCACTAGCTTGAGAGAGATCACGAATTTTTGGGAAGGCTTAGACAATAGAATGTCCACTAGTAGGGAGATAAGGGATGGTTAATCATGGCTTCTGCACATCTCAGTCTAAAGTAAACATGTTGGGTTGGCAAATTGCAGCCAAGTGAACCTACAGGGCCATTAGACCTATGCATCTCTATTTTTCCGAATGTATGCAAGTGTACATAACATGCAGAGAAACGTACCATTGCTTCAATTTTGGAGCTTTTTAGAATGCCAACTAGAATCAAATGCAAGCCATATCTAGTGCTGCATTGTAATAGTGTTTAAATATTTATATGCCAGTGTATCAACGGGATACCTAATGGTTTAGTATAAAACGCAGCACAAATAACAACTTATCAAAGGCATCACCATAGAAATGATGTATGTTGTTGCCCGCTTCTGTTAAATTGGTGGCTCAATACGAATTACCTATGAATACAGGAGGAAACCCCATACCCTGCGAATCCTCAGCCACATCTCTTCAACACTAATTATAGTGCTAATTATACCTCTGCATAAAACAATAGTTAGGCCTCATTTAGAAATCTGTATACAAGGTCAGAGACTCTCGATAAGCAAATGCCTTCCTTATCCACCTGACAGCAAGGTGCATGCAGATCACTTAAACTATTTTGTCAGCAAAACTCTTTCCAACATAGCTGCAACACACATTTATGTTGTAAGTTAACAATACTGTTCATAATTGATTGCATATAATAATGTTCTTCAGGTGGAATAAGTAAATGAATTCCATCAATGCATATGAACGTTGTACTACCATGAGAATAACAAGCAAAAAATTTACGTGTGACTTTAGAAAATTTTAATGTGTAAACGATAACAATTAGCTACAATTATTTCAATGATGACTTGCATCAAGTGCTTAGACTTACAAAAACACAGTTGAATACAAATTTTATTTAATTGAATTAAAAATTAATTATTAATTTAACTTAATTGAAGAATTTTATTTATCTGAAAAATGTGTGAGGTTAATGTATTTTAGCTTGATAATTTCTTACTTAATTGTAATATAATTAATGTAATTTTCAAGTTACTTTCCCCATGCCTGCTTTATATCTTTCATGAAGTGAACGGATAATGCAATAAATTGTTTTGTGCGGTGCGTATAACTAGTCTTATCTTAATGCAATGATACGAAAAACCATCTGATTCAAGTAACATTGCGCCGTTTAAGCATTCAAATTCAACATGGCGCCCATGATTAGAAGCATAGTTTAACAAGATTGCCATCCCAAACAACAAGTTCCAGATGACAAGTGGACAAGGAAGCCATCGGCTTATCGAGAGTCCATCAATTTTCTCATCTATGTGTAACCCGCCCTTATCAAATATATGTCAATTCTATTTTTAAACATATTCACACTACTAGCATTAACACAATCATTTGGCAGTTTGTTCCATTCATTTATCACCCTCTGTGAGAAAGAGTACTTTCTCATGTCCAACCTACACTGCTCCTTAACTAATGCTGCTTTGTGTCCTCTGGTTCTACTGCCTTCTTTAAGTTTGAAGAACATATTCCTATCAACATCCTCATAACCGTTCACTATTTTAAACACTTCTATTTGGTCTCCTCTTAGTCTCCTGGTCTCTAGTGTTGTCAAACCACATTGTAATAAGCGACTTTCGTAACTAAGGTCTCTTAATTCTGGAATCATCTTAGTTGCTCTTCGTTGTATTCTTTCTAGCTTATCTATGTCTTTTTTACGATATGGCCTCCATGCTTGAATACAATATTCCAAATGTGGTCTAACTATTGCTTTGTACAGGGGTACAATTAGATGTTTCTCCTTATACGTGATAGTTCTCCTAATTAGCCCTAGAATTTGATTTCCTTTCGAAGCAGCAATCCCACATTGCTCTGAAACTTTCATGTCAGCATTAAATGTTACTCCTAAATCCTTTTCTTGTGTGGTTCTACCTAGTACAGCATCCCCCATTTTATATTCCTCGTCCATATTTCCATGTCCTATGTGTATACATTTACACTTCCCAAAATTGAATAACATTTGCCATTTTTCTGACCATTTAACTAATTTTTCCAGATCATCCTGTAAACTTTGTTTATCTGTATCATTAGTAACCTTTCTGAATACTTTTGTGTCATCCGCAAATTTGAGTACTTTGCTAGATATGTCATCTTCCAAATCATTTATATACATTAAAAATTTATTACATCATTACCTATACCATGGGCTTTTGGTTTAAGTAACAATCTTTGATGTGGCACTTTATCAAAAGCTTTCTGAAAATCTAAGTAGACAACATCCACTGGTGACACATCATCTACCCACTTTGTAATTTCTTCAAAAAAACATAAGAGATTGTTTCCCTTTAAGATGCGATCACGTGTTCTCGATCAACTGATGCAATAACAAAAAAGCCGGGAATAAATGAGGCAATATGAGATATAATACCATTTAAAAAGTTTTTTATAATTATTTTTACACTTATATTTTTACAAGTATGAAAACAACTGCAGTTGCAATAAAATCATGTAGTTCATTAAAATAGGGTACGACCAATGGTGGTTTTGTTTTTGTTTTTATTACATATGTAGATTTAACATATCATGGTGTGTACACACATACGCTAACACGTTTACTAGACTTATATATATATATATATATATATAATCAATAAGGTGCTAATTAATGATAACAAAATGGCAGTATAAACGATAGGCCTATTTAAAAAGTACTATTATTGCCAGGCAGGAAAATATAACATGTAACCATATTGCTACACAGTATGAGTAAACAACCGCTAGAGAATATTCATTAGATATTAAACTGTTCAGGGTTGGATGAATTTTCAGTTGAACCATGACATGTCTTTGCTTTGAGGTTCAGCTAAAAGTATTGAGTGGAACAATTCAAGATATTTCAGTCATACTACAAGGTAGTCTCAATTTAAATACAAAGTAGTGCACAATTGTCCGGAGTATTATTGTTTTACTTTTAAATATGTAGCGGTGAACCCGACAAACAATGAATGTATTTGGTGTAGCCTTGAACAAAGACTACAGCCAATCTGAGTATGTTATTGTACCGGTTATCAAAGATAAGAATAGACGTGTAAACGAAAAGGGCAATTACAGGCCAATATGCCTCTCGAAAATACGTTCCAAGATAATAGATGCTGTGTTATTCAACAGAATGGATACGAACTTGCAAACTACGCCACATCAGTTTGGGTTTAAGCTCAAACATGGAACGGAGTTTGCATTCTAAGGAACTACTAAAGTTTTACACTAAACACGGTTCTGCTAGGCATGTCGCATTTCTTGATGCTTCAATATCATTTGATCGAGTCAATCGACATAAGCTTTTAATGAAACTAAAACAACGCGATGTACCGAAATAATAGTACTTAGTAATGAATTCCATAAATAATGTGTATGTGTCCGATGGGGATCTACCTACTCGGACTTCTACTCAGTATACAACGGTGTTAATCAAGGTGGGAAGTTATCCCCTTTATTTTTCAACATTTATATGGACAATCGGAGTGTACAACTGCACAAACAACCTATTGGATGTAGTCTTTGTACAATGGTGGTTAATCACCTGATATACACCTATATAATGCTGGTAAATCCCTGGTCATGTATTTTGACTCTAGAAATGCAAACCTTGCTAGGGAAATGACCTTAGGAGGAAAGAAATTAAACTACACCACCTCATATAAATATCTTGGACTTATCGGATGAGGCTGACATTCAAGCCAACATTTCACTTTTGTTCTACTGCTATAAAAAATAAGCTATTTACTGCATGTTTCAGTAATATTTACATGTGTGCTTTATGGGTAAATTTTAGAAAAGCAAATTTTCAGCAATTTGTTGTTGCTTATACCAAATCCTACAGGATGTTGAACAGACTGCCTAGGAGATGTAGCGCTAGCCACATGTTCGCTATGGCTAATGTCATCTCATGTAAATGTGTCATCAGAAAGGCTACATTTAGCTTAATGACTGGATTGACAAGTCACTGAATCCCATTATACAGAACATTGCAATTAGCGACATGTACTGTACGTCGAAATTGCGGCATCATTTGATCTTAGCTTTGTATAATTTTAGATATTCTGTTTTTAATATATGTATTTATTATTTTTATATGTCTGAAATATATGCATATATGTATAAATGTATACAAATATATATATATATATATATATATATATATATATATATATATATCATTAATTAAAATCATAATGGTTAGACATCCTATACACAAGTTAGTCTCAATTTAAATGCAAAGTAGTACACAGTTGTCCGGGGTATTATTGTTTTACTTTTAAATATGTAGATGCGAACCCGACAAACAATTAATGTATTTGATGTAGCCTTGAACAAAGATTGAATGAATGAATGAATGAATGTTTTATTTTCGCATAGTTACTCAGGCTATGGCAGATTAAGAAACGAAACTTGATATATGTTGCACACACACGCAAATCACATTATACACACACTCAAACATGCATGTGTATGGTGAAGAATGTTACAGTAATAGGGCTGTTTGATTTGTGACCCATTGCTCTCATCGTTTTTCAAAGTGTTAACGGAACGGCCTGAATCACGGCGCGGTATCTAGGGAACCGTGTGCATGGCTTTGGGACTTTTTAACATGTACAGCTTCTCTGTACACCCTAATTATGTTCTACATAATTTTAGAAGGTATGGAAGTAGCAAATATCAATAGGGTTTGTTCGACAGAAATATATTATTCCAGGTATTTCGCTACAAATTCCAATATAAGTTTTGCGTATACAACAATGGCGCTGCAAGTGTTTACTAAATAAAGTTCATTAAATATAGTCGCAAAATTATACATACATTACGTGCGCTCTATTGTTGGTAGCAGACCTGTAGCGAAGCTCCTAAAGTTGGCCATGTTTGATGAGTGCACATTAAACGTGCTGTCTGATTATATCTGGAGGCAGGGTGTGTTTGATTTTGACCCCATTCAGTAGATAAGTTCATTCTGCTGCAACAGCCTTGACATGACCATCTGTATACCAGCCTTGAACAGTGTACCCCTACATTATCTGGCAATTATACATTCCCTACATTTCTTCGCTGGTTTGGCCGTTTTTGTTAAACGTCTTACGTTTCTCTAGATTTTCCTAGTTTTCGTCTGAGAAACTATTGCATGCAAAACTACATATTGTCAATCTTCATCTGGTGAAATGAGGAATGGGGTCACACATAACCCGATAGTTGCTATGACCATTAACACACATTTCATCAGTTGCTGTTTTTTTAAGATGATCAGTTCCAACGGAGTCTGCCAGTGATGCATGTATGAGCAAAACTGTTGCCAATATAGATCATATGGGACATGTCCATGTAAACCCTATAGAATTGGTACATCGTCCTGCCAATACGAAAAACCTGACCGGACCGATGGTGGCTCCATAGTTGAAGGCAATGGACTTTACCCTTTGATTTTGATCTCATTCTGCAAATAAGTACATTTGTGCCACGACGGTAGACACACGAATATGTTGAATAGCTCGTATAAACGCGATAACAAATGCGCGTCCCCGTTTGAATATTCTAAGTTTTCATGACTGAGATAGAAAAGACCCACGCCACGTTAACGCGATGGAAATATTTCAAGAACTGTACATAGGTGCTAACCCTGAGTGGTGCACACACGTAAGACCACAAGATCACAAGTAAGATCACAAACGAACCCGTAAGATTATGTACGTCCGCTGGTTTGTTGCGCATGCTCAAATGAGTTTGCCGGGCAAACAAGGATATATTGATTGTGTCTTGCGAGTCTTTGGTGCAGTTGACTGTGAACAGCTAAAGTATTCGCGAGTGTTTCTCTTAGGACATGTTTTGAACGGATGACAAACGCGGGCCATATCCGGTTATACAATAAAAGCTTTGTTCGAAACGCACAATACCATAAAGAATGCCTCCTATGCATGTAAGATCATCAGATGTCATAAAACTGTAAGACGTTGCGGGTACACCGTAAGAGTTGGTACATCTGACTGCATCAGGGCCGGTCTGTACGTGAGTCAACATAATATGAATGTAATGAATGTGAATTAATGTACGTATGCAATTCAATTTCGTTGTATGTACTTCAAAATACGTATGTATATTACACGATATTTTATTTGTGGTTATCTTGATAAATATATCTTTTGTTTTTTTGCTAGTCTCACACCAAACTTGTGCCACTACTGGCCCAATAGTGTTTTCCAATCGGAAAGTGTTGTCGCATGTATGAAAAAAACACATTGGGTCAATGGCAATTGTAAGGCTGAAGGTAGCCTCGATTATGCAGGCTCGTACAATGTACACTGGTTTGATGCGACGGCAAAACGTTGAGATGCTTTTACGCCAAGTGTAAAAGAACATTAACAAGTATGTTTGACAGGTCCGTTAAAAAGTATGTTACAAATGCAAGTCTTCACACAATCCAGTCGGTCTAAACATGTAGCTTTAACGCATCGCGGTCAAACCTGACCTGACATTCATAGCTGGATCACGCGTTTGGCCTAAAACTGCAAGCTTTCTTATCTAGATCCTGTATTCTGTATCCGGTAAAATCAAATCTCATAGGTATGCTGCATGACGCACACAGGGTTGAAAAAAATTATGATTTTTTTTTTGAAATAAAAAAAATTTCATTTATTTGATTTAAATCGGATTTATTTAATTTTTTTTAAATCTGGTATATAGACATTTATATAGATGTTTATATTTATAAACTCTTTCAAACATGTTCTATTCAAATCGATTTGGGTACTTGTCTTAACACAGGGTACATGATGTTTGCTTATATAAAGACATTAGACAATGTCCACAAGGCCTCACCCCCTGTAGCTGCTTGGAAAGGAAAGCATGCTGTGTGTCTGAGGCTGTAGCAGTGCTAATTATTGTTTGCTGAGAGGGTGGATTAGCACCTGTCTAGGGCTCTGTGTACTATAAGGGTCTCCAACCAGATTGCAAACTGATACAGTATTAAACAATTGTAGCCCAGACTGTCTTACTTGAGTCAACATACTGAATTGGTAACAACTAGCACAAGCTCTAAGTGGACTTTAACTCAGGGCTTCTGACTTGAAAAGATACTTGCTCTGGAAGACAAGTTTGTGTGGCTTCACTGCATTCAGAAAGGGAATAGCTCAAACATACACAATGTCATAAAATATTTGACTGTCAGGCTATCTGGTGTCAATACAGCTACACAAGTGTGCGCACATTGTGCTTTTGTATTAAAAAAACATACAAAACTTTGTTGATCTCGATGCTTGTAAACAATTATTTGTGTTAAATTCATATAGATCAGCGATTAAAAAAATCGAAAGTCAAAAAAATCATAAATCAATGATTTTTTTGGAGTGATTTAAATCATGATTTAAATCAATGATTTAAATCAAATGATTTAAATCAAATGATTTAAATCAAACAACCCTGCGCACACAGGCACGCATGCACACGTGACACATCATATACTCTTGGCAACCTGTCAAACCTGCATGGGTCACATACATAATTATGTGTGCCTATACGTATATAATGTGTGTAATTATAATGTAATTAATGAGCTTTTCAAAATGTTTGGGTTCAAATCCAACATGGCGCCCATGATTAGAAGCATAGTTGTTCCTCATCCAGATGCGACCACGTGTTCTCAATCAACCCGATGCAGTACCAATAAAGCTGGAAATAAACGAGGCACTATAAGACATAACAACATTTAAATAATAAAGCCATTTTTACTGTTATTTTTTTACAATTATTTTTGTGTGTAACAATTATTTATGAAAACAACTGCAGATGCAATAGAACCATGTTGCTCATTAAAATGTGATAAGACCAATGGTGGTTTATTGTTTTCCTACATAGGTAGGATTAACGTATCATGGTGTGCACACATTTACGTATACGTACACACATAGCCCAGGGCGTTTAGCAAGTTTTCTTATTTAGATCCTGTATATGTGCTGGTGTCATGACTCGACATAAATAATCTGGTTGAGGATATCGTTAAAATAAAATATCATAGGTGTGCCGCACGACGCACACACGATACATCATATATACACAACCATAATGGGGAGTTCAGGTAATTGATTTTGTTTACCTTTGATCTAATTGTTCGTGACGGCGTTCAAGATGTTCACACATCCGAGATGACCTCCAACACTGCAGGGTTTTGGGGAAATCGTGCGGCTTTTCGGAAAGAGAGATTCGCTCGAACAGTTTCTCTAAACGGCCAGTACAGTGACATAGCGCTGGTTTTGTCACAGCGCTGACTCATTTAGGAAGACACAGTCACAGGTCTGATAGATTATAAATGATTCAAATTGCCTTTGCTGCTTTGTGTGAGGAATTGGTTAATTTCAATTTTACAATTATATTTTTACAATTATTTATGAAAACAACTGCAGTTGCAATAAAACCATGTTGTTCATTAAAATGTGATAAGACCAATGATGGTCAATTGTTTGATTACATAGGTAGAATTAACGTATCATGATGTGTACACAACAAAAATTCAGGCATGGGTTAATTTTAATTGTTAATTGAATTAACTCAATTAAGTTAATTTAATTAATTAACTTTACCAGATAGGCTAGTTTAATTTAGTTACATTAATTAACTTTTCCAAAGGGGTTTAATTTAACTTAATATAATTGACACATTCCCAAGTGATCACTTAACATTTGGTATTGCTGGATAGTCATGTAACCCAGGCATTTACAGACTATGCCAGTCACTAGCCTGAGAGAGATCAGGTTCAGGCATGTGCGAATGGCAGGGAAAACATCACACAGCACATATACACTGTACCAACTGGGGTGGGCTGGGCTGGTCATTGGTGTCAAATGGAGGGAAGGCCTAGACAAAACAATGTCCTCTGATATGTGATGGGTAATCATGGCTTCTGCCAATCTGTGTCTAAAGTAAACATTTGGGGCTGGCAACTTGTAGCCAAATGAAGCATACAGAGTCATTAGTCCTATGTATCTATATTTTATTCTGTATGTATGCAGAGAACCGGACATAACTCCCTTGACATAACCCCCTCGGACAAAAAACCCCTCCAGACAAAACCCCCTCCAGACATAACCACCTCCAGACAAACCTCCTCCGGACATAATCCCTTCTCTTTAATAAAACTACGGGCAAACCCCCTCTGGACAAACCCTCCTCTTTTAATATAAATATGGACACACACGTAACCTAACAGTTTTGGAGATTTTTAGATTGCTAACTTCAATGAAAAGTAAGTCAGACCTAGTGATGCGTAAAACAATAAAAATAGTGTATAACTACTTAAATGCTAGTATATAACGGGACATATATATATATTATATCCACATGAACACGTTTCATGTGTGTATTATGTGGAACATGTGTTTTCGTGTCAAGTTTAGGGGGAAATAAATTAAGAATGAGTTTAAATCATGATAGTAATTATTAAGGTTCAACACCAGCTATAATTTGGCACTATGCCTGCAAATACAAGGAAAATCTTGGTATAGTCTTTAAATAGTATGTTTTTTACATGCACCAGAAAAAAACTGTATACCTTACTGTATACTGTATAAAATAAACAGTACGTACCGTATATCATATACCATAAAGAGCCATACGGTACACAGCACTACAAGTAACTATAATTAATGGTCTTTTTATTTTCCATACAAATCAGGGTGGAAATATATTATAGCGTGTAAACTCTCACCGATTAAAACTGCAAACGCATGTTCATTTAACAGCAATAACATAAGCTGACTCAATCATGTGCACAGAGATTGAAACAAACCAACTTGCCTCCTGATAAAGGTCATAACTAGTTATTAATATTTTACAGACCAGGAACAAATTATACAGGTGATCTTAACTTCACATTCCCTACAATGTTCTTAGTGTTTTTTTAGCTCATATGTGCAGTAAGGAATGTCATACGGGCAACAACTGTTTTTTTAACCTTATTTGTATATTATTTCTTTGATAAAACAATATTACTTTAATAGTCAGTAAAAATTAATATTTTTTTTTAAACAGATGAGTACTATAAAAATTATATAATTTTTTGGTTAAGCTGGACTACTGTCACTACAAGAGATTTTTGGATTAATAAGTTATATGGACAGGGCAGGATAATACATGAATAACTAAATTAATTAATTAAACTAATACATTAATTACAATAATAAATATGCCTCTTGAACCCATGTTTCTGTTTTGAGTGGTGTAATTTGTTTGGTGGTAGCCTGACCTCGCTGCACATCAGGGAGTGGTCAGTGTCGCAGTCTGCACTGTTAAAACTGAGGGTGATGAGCACATTGTTCAGAGTAGCTCGCCTGGTCACAATTAGGTCAAGCTGGTGCCAGTGGTGCGATCTTGGATGCCTCCAGGACACTTTGTTGCATGGCTTCGTGAGAAATATATGTTTAGTGTGGCAGCCATTTTTAAATCCAACATGGCAGTCATCACATGGCTGTTTCATGGTGCCTCTTTATCGGAAAAGTATTGTTATGGATAAATCTATAACTCTGTCAAGTTTCTTTGCTCTTATCATAAAAATCACAATGTAACACATATCCGCTGACGTACACCGGCCCACGTACTCAAGATGGCCACCATTAATCCTATATGGCGGTAAAAAAATGGCAACTATGATTTTGTTATTGTTTGAGCCAAAATCTTTCCAAAAAATTACATAAGCAAATATATAGTATTACATGAATTATTCACGAAAGGACATATACTATATTGGAGTTCAAGGGCACGTAAATTCCCTAGTAAAACGTATGGACACAACTGAGAGAAACATGTAGACACAGTGGAAACACCTGTACTGTTCTTCACCGTCCTTGTTACCAAACATATGGTTCACCTGTCTCCAAGCTAACCTATTGACCTACTACATCTGTATTGTTAATTGTGAAAATATGTGTTTCTCACAAAACAACACACAGATAAACGAAGCCCTCATACGAATAGACTAAGAAGTAGGTAAGGTGTCCTTTTATGGACAATTTACCCATTTTTATCATTACAGTGCACTTGTGTGACACTGTCCCAGTAATTTGTCCTTTTATGAAAGAAATGATCTTTCTGACCACTTTCTGGACTTGTTCCAAGCTAACTGCTTTTTATTAAAGTAATTTACCTTTTGCCACTTTAGGATCTCATCTGAGTGTTCAATTAGTGTTCTCCCATCCGCATACCAAAAATCACTTGCATTACGGCATGACATAGGGTCAACATTACCGCTTTCTGGCAGGAAATACCGTTTTTTCCCCTTGATCCTGCTTTCCTGGCAAAATTTCCCACTTTTTTCTAAATCCAACTTGGTGTCAAGCATCCAACTTGGTGTCATGACAGGCTCTATGCACCATTCATACCAAAGAGGTAATTTTAAATACAGTGTGTTCATGTTTGCATGTCTGCAGATTGCTTTTAGATTGTTTAATAACTCTGATTGGGACGGTTCCCAAATCAAAATACAACAAACACCTGACACGTCAGAATGAGCTTCAATACATTTCAACAACAAAATCAAGCAGCTCTACTGCGTTACTGGTAATTCCACTACCACACAGACCTAACACAGACAGGACAACAACACATTTTACCCAACTTCTTTGCATAATACTTTCAGGTGATGTCCAGCTGAATCCAGGCCCAACTAAATGTGGCATGTGTAAAACAATTAAATCAGAAGGACACCATCTTACATGCAACGATTGCAGTAAACCCATGCACATCAACTGTGCTGGCATATCCCGACAAGAATTCAACAGAACTTACAGAAACATTCACTGCCCATGGCATTGTCCAAATTGCTTGGCACCCTGTGGCATTTGTCACAGGGAAGTCCTAAATGACCATAAAGCAATACAATGTGACCACTGCTCAAAATGGATCCATACATACTGTGGAATAGATGACAATGAATATAAAAGATTAGTTAATTCCTCTTGTTCATGGGCTTGCCCTGAATGCAATCACTTTAACTTTTCTAACTCTTTCTTCAGCGACACAAACATCCCATCAACTTCTACAGCAAACATCAGACACAAAAAGCAGAAACCATGGAAAAAACTCAAAATAATGATAAAAAATTGCAGGAGTATGCCAAGGACCACCAAGAAAACCCATTTTCAAAGTTTAGTCAAAACAGAGAAACCAGATATGATACTGGGAACGGAAAGTCACTTAGATGATAGCATATGTTCCAGTGAGATCTTCCCGCCTAACTATGAAATATTTTGCAAATATAGAAACATACTTGGTGGAGGAGTATTTATTGCTGTGAGAAATAGCATTGTAGGCATAGTAGCATCACCACAACCAAATTTTTCTTCTGATGCGGAAATTATATGGATTAAACTCCAATTTACCAACAGCAAAGCATTATGTAGAGGTGCTTTCTATCGTCCAGGAGAGGAGGAGACATGTTAGATCAGCTTAAGCAAACTTCTGGTAACACGCATCCAAGTATATTGCTTGGAGGCGATTTCAACCTTCCCAGCATACAATGATCAAAGAACTCTTTCAGAACACCCCCACATTATGGAGAGGGCAGAAATAACAAGATAATATACATATCAAACGAGCATTCCATAATACCACACGTTCAATAACTAAGAGCTAACAAAAAGAAACCTAGAATGGTATCTTTTTACAAAAGGTGATACAAATAGCATACAAGCAGATCTTTCTAAATTGGCAAATGAATTCCAAAAACTAGATCCAAGAACAGCCACAGTAGAGTTGGCCTGGAACATGTTTAGGGATGCATTACTTCCATTCATAGACATACATATTATACAAAAAGAAAAACTCAAAAACAAGAACACTGGACAAAGTGTAGGGAGGTCAGAAACCAAATAAAGCAGTTATTAGTAGATGCCTATGATGACTATGTTAAACATTTATTAGACACTACAGTAAACGAGAAACCAAAATGATTCTGGTTTTACATTAGGAATTTACAATGAGACAAGGCTGGCATCTCCCCACTACATTTTGATGACACTATCAGAACTGACAGTGCAGGGAAAGCAGAGGCTCCCAACCACCAATTTCAATAATTTTTTACAAAAGAAGATCTAGAGAATATGCCCTCGATGGGAGATAGTCCTTATCAATCCATGCCAGATATTAATTTCTCATGTAAAGGAATTCAGAATCTTTTGGATAACGAGTAAATAAAGCACCTGGTCCAGATCGAATCCCTGTCAGAATCCTTAAGGACTATTCTGGTGAAATAGCACCAATCCTACAATTCATCTTTAATCTCTCCTTCCACAAAGGAGAACTGCCTGATGATTGGCGAACTGCTGATATACGTGCCATTTTCAAATAGGTGAGAGGGCTACCAAAATAACTACCAACCTATTTCTTGTAAAATCATGGAACATGTCTTTTGCCACTCATGGCACATCTTGATAAACACAACATCCTGATCAATTCCCAACATTATTTCCACGCTAAGCATTCATGTGAAAGTCAGTTACTCTCAACCGTTGACTCTCTTGCAAGATCTTTAGACAACGATAAACAGACAGATGTTTTAATTATAGATTTCTCCAAAGCTCTCGACACTGTCCCTCACCAGAGGCTCCTTCTCCAACTAAAACACTGGCATCCAGGGAAAGACATGGCGTTGGATCAGTTCTTGGTTTACAAATAGGACACAGCAGGTTGTAGTTGATGATGCTTCACACAAAATTCAAATATTTTCGGTGTTCTCCAGGGTACTGTGCTTGCACCGCTCATGTTTCTGTTATACATAAATGATACAGGAGAACATCTTACTTCCCACATTAAACTATTTGTTGATGACTATCTACTGTTAAGGACAACTGAAAGTGTCGCTGACACAGTTGACAGTGTCACTGACACAGTTGACAGTGTCGCTGACACAGTTGACAGTGTCGCTGACACAGCTGTTCTTCAAAATGATCTCTGTAAAATGTCAGACTGGGCCCGTAAATGGCAAAACCCACTAAAAATGGACTATGTCATGGAAGGTGTCACTTTCAAATCTGTCAGTCAACATCCATATCTTGGAGTCGAGATCTTAAATGGAAAACCCACACCGATAACATCTAATCAAAAGAAACCTACACAAGTGTTCGCAAGAAGTAAAGGTGAAAGCATGCTTGTCAGGCCTAGGCTCGAATATTCCTCAGCCGTATGGGACCCACACCGTAAATGTTAAATTAATCAAATGGAAAATAATCCAATGCAGGGCTGCCCGTTTTGTACTACACGATTAATTAATCCAGTGTTACTAGTGTGTTGTCCACATTTAACTGGCCAACCCTCCAAGATAGAAGGAAAGTTGTTGGTCTTCCACAAAACCTTACACCATAAAATCGCCGTCACTCTGCCAGACTACCTTAAAACGTTTACTCGCCACACATTGGCGTCCGCAGGCTTTTTCCAGAGGGGGACAAAAAATTCTGCTGTCTGATTTTCACCAGAAATCTTTACACTTACCAAGATGTCTACTTTCAATGAACAATATTGATATCATTGTATATAATTAATTAACAAATATACTAGATAATCTACTTAACACAAATAGTAAACAATCTACTCGCCATAAAAGACAAACATTTTACAAACATCCAGAAGCAGAGGGGCATGTGCCCCCCTTGCCCCCCTCCGGACGCCCATGTCACCACACCAGATCATGCAACTGTCACCACTTCGTTAACCCAGCAGTCAAATCAGACGAGTTAAAGAATAGTTTCTTTCCACGCACAGTTATAGACCGGAATTCCTTAAGCCTCGAAATGTCCAACAGTGAAACAACTGCCAATTTTAAAAGCAGATTATTTATTACTATTTATTATTAGTATAGGTAATTGGAAGCCCCATGGACAGCATCTATAGTCATAACCACATCAATGAAATTATTTGTTCATTATCTCTACAAGTAATGTTTTATTTTTTTTATTTTTAATTATCGGTGACTGATGCAGTCCACTGGGTGTCCACGGAATTATACACCGAATTGTTCTGCACGTTGTCCATGTAGATGTCGAAAAAAATCACGGTGAAATCGTTCTATTTGTTCCACAATAGGCCATTCTAGGCACGCGTTATTTCCTTGGTCTCAAGTGATGTCACGTTTTTTTGCGAGTGCGTTCACAAATGAGAACGGTACATAAAAATGGCGACCCGTAAAAATAACATGCTAAAAACAACGAAAGTTGAGTGGAGGAAGATGCGTCCCGCTTTTCATAAACCCTATCTCGCATTCCATGAGCAGATGTTGACACCTATCACGTGGCAGTTTTTGGTGTTCACTAAATAAATTTCACTAAAGAGTGGCAAAATGATCAAAATGTCGATCTTCTTGAAATGAACTTTGTGGCTTGTAAAATGACTTGTAACACTAGTTGCTTATGTGTATGTGTATGTGCATATGGATGTAGGTATGTGTGTAGGTAGGGTAGGTAGGTACATAGATATTTCAGAAAAAGGATGCATTAGGTCCAAGTATCCTTTGAAAAATTTGAAAGCCTGAACCCTGACCCTGACATTTGTTAACTCCAGAATGTGACTTATGATAGAAATCATCTTAGTAACCTGCTACTTAATGTCTCACGTGTTAATGTCAATCTAATACTAAGAACTGAAATGTTCAAAGTTAGCCCTTGCCTAACTTATTCTCTGTTATAACCGCCTCGATGGAGGCCAGCATGGCACAGGAATGCATTCAGCATTGAGCTATGAAGATTAGCGGCGGACAGGAACCCGGTCCACATGTGTACATCGAGGGGACACAAAGGACTGGGAAAAATAACCTGCTTTCAGATGGCATACATCTGAACTCTAGGGCTACCGGAGAGCATCAGATGCTCCGTGAGTAAGTACGCGCACAAGTGAATAACATTGTTGAAAGAATAAATAAGACAAGAGATATGTGGAGTGGTGATGTTGCTCGCAGAGCCGTGACTGTTTACAAACGCACAACTCCACACACTCAACTTATTCATATTATATGAATGAGGTAGTCGTGAGGACTGGACCTCAGCAACTTCATCAGTTATTCACCCTCTGAATCTGAAGCCGATTGAAGTATAAAGCCCAATGTCCTAGGAAGACCCTCTAGATGTGTTACTATGTACCTCACACCTACAGTGTAAAAGTAGGTAGGTAGGTAGGTATTTCGAAGAACGAGTGTATTAGGTCCATGTATATATGTATGTATATATGCATGTATTTTGTGTAGTTGTGTAAGTATGTATGCATGTATGTATATATGTATGTATGTATTTTGTGTAGTTGTGTAAGTATGTATGTATGCATGTATGTATATAATTATGCATGTATTTTGTGTAGTTGTGTAAGCGTAGTATGACCAGTATTCTTGCATGAAAAGCTGTTAAGAAAGCAGCACGTTATACACATATTATTATCTTCTTTTGCGATAAATACGTGTGTTGTCTTTTAGTTTTCTTACCGTACAAACAAGTTTAATGTGTGGTCTTGCGAAATAGGTTAGCTGTGGACTATCGGTCATACAATGTTACCCAGTTTCTCACTGACCTTATATCATGGGGCATTCGGTTCTAAAACTCTTTTGGGGTTGGCTCGACACCCAGAAGGACACATACTTCAAGACAGTGTGTGTGTGTGTGTGTNNNNATATATATGTATATCCGTCCGTTTATTCGCAGAAATAGGTTAAAAACACTACCGTAGTTTTCTGAGCGGGGAGTGTTTTGAACGTCCTAGTCCGATGTTTGCCACTTACCGTTTTTATCCACATTGCCTTCACTCACACTGAAAAATAACATCAGACAACACTTCAGGACAACAATCATATGATGTAGGTTGAGCGGCAGATTAACAATAATGATTTTTTAAGGAATAGTACTTGTTGGACGTTGTAGCTACAAAATAACCTGCTTCTACTGGCTTAATGACATCATCTATATATCTTAGTTCCTTTTGTTTACTTGCATGTTGTGGCCTGCCATTGTTACGCAAACTGTTTTTTTGGTATTTGTCCAATGGCTTAAGGAAAAGAAAAAGCTGAATTAAAACATAAAGATGACTTGTTTAATTTCTTATTTCAATTTGAAAGCAAATCAACACAGTATATAGGTTTTGCACACAAGGAATCACAATCTAGTTATGATTGAGCAACTGCATAAAACCTCTATGACTGCCATGCATTTGAATTAGCAACATTGTTGACATGCCTAACAATCTGACTTCTGTGATGTTATACATTGTGCAGCGGTTTTCTTGCATGAAGATTTAGCAATAGTAATATTAGTAATAACTGGTCAACTCATGATTTGCACACTTTCACTTTTTCAATCATAGTGTAGTTTGGCTGTGCCGGTCAGGAGAAACAGCAGCTAGAAACCATTGTGAAGGGCGCATCCAGAATCATTGGGAGCGAGTAGCCATCCATAGAGTCTATTTACCATGCTCGCTGCACGTGTAAATCCAGGAGCATTGCATAGGATACAACCCAACCAGCCAACCACCTCTTTGAGCTACAGAAGCATCAAGACTAGAAACACAAGGCTTAAGAACAGCTTTTACCCGCAGGCTGTGAGACACTTGAACGGAGAGGTCTTCGTCGTGCCATAACTCTGTCTTCTGCCAGTCCCGTTCTTATGTTCCTATGTCGCCACGCCCATTTTACTCATCTAACTACACGTATGTATTTTTACTGTTTTACTGTTTCCTAGTTGTTCCATGGTGTACAGTGCGTTGTTCCAGTTGTTCCGTGGTGTACAGTGGGTTGTTCCAGTTGTTCCGTGGTGTACAGTGGGTTGTTCCAGTTGTTCCATGGTGTACAGAGGGTTGTTGCTCATTCTTCCGCGATCATACGAAACGACTTGTATCACAACGCGGTATCTGAGGAACTGTTGTGGCTTGGGCTTCTGGACCGAGTTTTTTAACATGTACTTTTTGTACAACCTAATTCCTTGTGACAGACTAAGATGTCTTGGATAATTTTAGTGGGTTTGGAAATGGCTAAACATCGTTTGGTTCGACAGAAATATGGCATTGCAAGTCGTTTGAATGAGCACCCCCTACACCCGGTTGGTCGGGTGTGCGTGCGTGCGTGTTGCGCATGCGCGTGCGTCCGTTTACACTATTGCTTGTGGATGGTGCAAATCTGTACCTGTTGTTTTTTGTGGTCTGGCGTTCTTCTTTTTGTTCAACAGTTGCTGCTGCACTGCCTCCAGTCGAACTGCACGGTTTGTTGTCCTCTGTGAAAATAATAACATAAAGCGGTTCTAAAATGCATTTCTAAAAGTTAACCCGGGTCATTTTAAACCCGCAATGAGAAGAAGACCAGATATCTTTAACTCTGTTTCTGTGCGCATGTAGATAAATAACCCGGGTTATAGTGTAGTGTCGAGATATCGCTGTAGATGTCGCAGCAGCTGTTAATTTACTTCAGCTGCCGAGATTAAATATTACAACAAATCCGAAGTTCTTCTAAACAATAAATGGCTGAGTAGGGATCAATTCGAGTATATCCTTGGTCAAAGGCACTCAGTCACTCCACCAGTAATGTTTAAGTCGATAACATATTCACCAGTAGATGTGTTTGAAAATGACGAATTATAGAAGCCGATGAATGAGATGATGATTCTAGGGCATGTAAGAGCAGCGTAATTTCAACTTGTAGAGTATACAAGTAATGCACCCTTGCGCATAAACCACTCACGCCATAATGACCTCAATGCACTGAAATGCTTCCTGTAGAGGCAGTGTTAGACGCTACACAAATTTAATTAGGGTTAAACAAATGAGACTGATTTTCAACCAGGGACAACATGCCGTCCGTTTATTCGCAGAAATTGTTTCAAAGCACTGCCGTAGTTTTTGAGCTTGTTATGTATTTTGAACGTTATAGTCCGATATTTGTCACTTACCGTTTTTGTCCACATTGCCTTCATCCACACTGAAACATAACATCAGACAACACTTCAGGACAACAATCATATGATGTAGGTTGAGCGGCAGATTAACAATAATGTTTTTTAAGGAATAGTACTTGTTGGACGTTGTAGCTACACAATAACCTGCTTCTACTGGCTTAATGACATCATCCATATGTCATAGTTCCTTTTGTTTACTTGCATGTTGTGGCCTGCCATTGTTACGCAAACTGTTTTTCTGGTATTTGTCCGATGGCTTAAGGAAAAGAAAAAGCTGAATTAAAACATAAAGATGACTTGTTTAATTACTTATTTGAATTTGAAATCGAATCAACAGAGTCATATAGGTTTTGCACACAAGGAATCACAATCTAGTTATGATTGAGCAAATGCATAAAACCTCTATGACTGCCGTGCATTTGAATTAGCAACATTGTTGACATGCCTAACCATCTGACTTCTGTGATGTTATACATTGTGCAGTGGTTTTCTTGCATGAAGATTTTGCAATAGTAATATTAGTAATAACTGGTCAACTCATCCTTGAATGTATAGATAATCCGGTTTCTTGGTTGTTGATATTAAGCATAATTACCTCTCAAGAAACTTGAAGTTTGTTCTGAATATTTCGACTGCATCTCGCAGTCTTCTTCAGCAGACTGAAGTTACAGATGTGTCACATGACCAATGTCATGTGACACAAGCTGGAGTAGGACTGGTGGGAGCTCCTGGCCGACGTCTCGGTTCAGCGTAGGTTTCTTTCTGTGGATGTTAATCGCCTCCTTTATTTTTCTCCTGTGCCAGTTCTCCTCGTGGTCTAGAATATTAACGTCCTTCATCGAGCACTGATGGCCTGTGTTCAGTTTGTGTTCACTTATAGCTGATAGGCGAGATGCAGTCGAAATATTCAGAACAAACTTCAAGTTTCTTGAGAAGTAATTATGCTTAATGGTCAACTCATGATTTGCACACTTTCACTTTTTCAATCATAGTGTAGTTTGGCTGTGCCGGTCAGGAGAAACAGCAGCTAGAAACCATTGTGAAGGGCGCATCCAGAATCATTGGGAGCGAGTAGCCATCCATAGAGCCTATTTACCATGCTCGCTGCACGCGTAAATCCAGGAGCACTGCACGGGATACAACCCACCCAGCCAACCACCTCTTTGAGCTACAGAAGCATCAAGACTAGAACCACAAGGCTTAAGAACACTTGAACGGAGAGGTCTTCCTCGTGCCATAACTCTGTCTTCTGCCAGTCCCGTTCTTATGTTCCTATGTCGCCATGCCCATTTTACTCATCTAACTACACGTCTGTATTTTTACTGTTTTACTGTTTCCTAGTTGTTCCATGGTGTACAGTGGGTTGTTCCATAGTGTACAGTGCATTGTTCCAGTTGTTCCATGGTGTGCAGTGGGTTGTTCCAGTTGTTCCATGGTGTACAGTTGGTTGTTCCAGTTGTTCCATAGTGTACAGTGGGTTGTTCCAGTTGTTCCGTGGTGTACAGTGGGTTGTTCCGTGGTGTACAGAGGGCTGTTCCAGTTGTTCCGTGGTGTACAGTGGGTTGTTCCAGTTGTTCCATGGTGTGCAGTGGGTTGTTCCAGTTGTTCCGTGGTGTATAGTGGGTAGTTCCAGTTGTTCCGTGGTGTACAGTGGGTTGTTCCAGTTGTTCCATGGTGTGCAATGGGTTGTTCCAGTTGTTCCGTGGTGTACAGAGGGTTGTTGCTCGTTCTTCCGAGATCATTTGAAACAACCTGTATCACAACGCGGTATCTGAGGAACCGTTGTGGCTTGGGCTTCTGGACCGAGTCTTTTAACATGTACTTTTTGTACACCCTAATTACTTGTGACAAACCAAGACGTCTTGGATAATTTTAGTGGGTTTGGAAATGGCTAAACATCGTTTGGTTCGACAGAAATATGGCATTCTAAGTCATTTGAATGAGCACCCCCTGCACCCGGTTGGTCGGGTGTGCGGGCGTGTTGTGCATGCAATCGCATCCATTTACACTATTGCTTGTGGATGGTGGGAATCTGTACCTGTCATTTTTTGTGGTTTGGCGTTCTTCATTTTGTTCAAACGTTGCTGCTGCACTGCCTCCAGTCGAACTACATGGTTTGTTATCCTCTGTGAAAATAATAACATAAAGCGGTTCTAAAAAGCATTTCTAAAAGTTAACCCGGGTCATTTTATCCCCGCAATGAGAAGAAGACCAGATATCTTTAACTCCCTTTCTGTGCGCATGTAGATAAATAACCCGGGTTATAGTGTAGTGTCAAGATATCACTGTAGATGTCGCAGCAGCTGTTAATTTACTTCAGCTGCCAAGATTTTAAATATTGCAACAAATCCGAAGTTCTTCTAAACAATAAATGGCTGAGTATGGATCAATTCGAGTATATCCTTGGTCAAAGGCACTCAGTCACTCCACCAGTAATGTTTAAGTCGATAACATATTCACCAGCAGATGTGTTTGAAAATGACGAATTATAGAAGCCGATGAATGAGATGATGATTCTAGGGCATGTAAGAGCAGCGTAATTTCAACATGTAGAGTATACAAGTAATGCACCCTTGCGCATAAACCACTCACGTCATAATGACCTCAATGCACTGAAATGCTTCCTGTAGAGGCAGTGTAGACGCTACACAGATTTAATTAGGGTTAAACAAACGCGAGTTATTTTCAACCAGGGATAACACGCTGTCCGTTTATTCGCAGAAATTGGTTCAAAGCACTACCGTAGTTTTTGAGCGGGGGAGTGTTTTGAACGTCCTAGTCCGATATTTGCCACTTACCGTTTTTGTCCACATTGCCTTCATCCACACTGAAAAATAACATCAGACAACACTTCAGGACAACAATCATAAGATGCAGGTTGAGNATTTAATTAGGGTTAAACAAACGCGAGTTATTTTCAACCAGGGATAACACGCTGTCCGTTTATTCGCAGAAATTGGTTCAAAGCACTACCGTAGTTTTTGAGCGGGGGAGTGTTTTGAACGTCCTAGTCCGATATTTGCCACTTACCGTTTTTGTCCACATTGCCTTCATCCACACTGAAAATTAACATCAGACAACACTTCAGGACAACAATCATATGATGTAGGTTGAGCGGTAGATTAACAATGTTTTTTAAGGAATAGTACTTGTTGGACGTTGTAGCTACACAATAACCTGCTTCTACTGGCTTAATGACATCATCTATATGTCTTAGTTCCTTTTGTTTACTTGCATGTTGTGGCCTGCCATTGTTACGCCAACTGTTTTTGTGGTATTTGGTCGATGGCTTAAGGAAAAGAAAAAGCTGAATTAAAACAAAAAGATGACTTGTCTAATTTCTTATTTGAATTTGAAAGCGAATCAACACAGTATATAGGTTTTGCACACAAGGAATCACAATCTAGTTATGATTGAGCAACTGCATAAAACCTCTATGACTGCCGTGCATTTGAATTAGCAACATTGTTGACATGCCTAACCATCTGACTTCTGTGATGTTATACATTGTGCAGTGGTTTTCCTGCATGAAGATTTTGCAATAGTAATATTAGTAATAACTGGTCAACTCATGATTTGCACACTTTCACTTTTTCAATCATAGTGTAGTTTGGCTGTGCCGGTCAGGAGAAACAGCAGCTAGAAGCAATCGTGAAGGGCGCATCCAGAATCATTGGGAGCGAGTAGCCATCCATAGAGTCTATTTACCATGCTCGCTGCACGCGTAAATCCAGGAGCATTGCACGGGATACAACCCACCCAGCCAACCACCTCTTTGAGCTACAGAAGCATCAAGACTAGAACCACAAGGCTTAAGAACAGCTTTTACCCGCAGGCTGTGAGACACTTGAACGGAGAGGTCTTCGTCGTGCCATAACTCTGTCTTCTGCCAGTCCCGTTCTTATGTTCCTATGTCGCCATGCCCATTTTACTCATCTAACTACACGTCTGTATTTTTACTGTTTTACTGTTTCCTAGTTGTTCCATGGTGTACAGTGGGTTGTTCCA
>SDWI01001559.1:22048-55291 GCA_009193005.1 Lamellibrachia luymesi | reverse complement strand
AAAATTAAGAAGATGAAAGATAATAAATCACCTGGAGTTGATGGGATACCACCAAAACTGCTTAAGGAAATTGTTGAGCAAATTAGTACACCACTTGCAAAATTGTTTAACTTGTCACTAGAAGAAGGAATAGTTCCTTCAGAACGGAAAGAAGCAAATATTACGCCACTATTTAAGAAGGGGTCGAGGAGAAAGCCAGAGAATTACAGACCAGTGAGTTTAACATCGGTTGTATGTAAATTACTCGAAACATTAATTAGACGTAAAAAAGGACATAGACAAGCTAGAAAGAATACAACGAAGAGCAACTAAAATGATTCCAGAATTGAGAGACCTTAGTTACGAAAGCCGCTTATTACAATGTGGTTTTACAACCCTAGAGACCAGGAGACTAAGAGGTGACCAAATAGAAGTGTTTAAAATAGTGAACGGTTATGAGGATGTTGATAGGAATATGTTCTTCAAACTTAAAGAAGGCAGTAAAACCAGAGGACACGAAGTAGCATTAGTTAAGGAACAGTGTAGGTTGGACATGAGAAAGTACTCTTTCTCACAGAGGGTGATAAATGAATGGAACAATATGCCAAATGATATGAATGACAGATATATGATAAGGGCGGGCTACACATAGATGACAAAATTGTTGGACTCTCGATAAGCCAATGGCTTCCTTGTCCACTTGCCATCTGGAACTTTTTGTTTTGGATGGCAATCTTGTTAAATCAATATTATGGGAAGTAAAGTTTTCCAAAAAGATGATGGGCCTGGTAGAGGAACTGTCAACTGACTATAGGTCGAGGACATGGTGGTCGTGTGGTAGAACGTCGGGCTTTCAGTCGAACTTCTATCTGGTGTCTATGCCAGGGGAAGTAAAAGATCCCAAACAGGGAAATGGAAAAAACCTGTTGTGGACTCACAGAGCTGGTGATCTCATTCTCTAAACTACCATTGGCGTAAATATCCTAACAAATGGATCCTGCCAATTGAAAGAAAGAGGACAAAGACAAAGTCAGTAGCAGCTGGCCTCGCGCATTAATACTTTGATGTTTATGTAACGTGGCTCACTATTTCACTGAATACCAGAGACATTTAACTAAAATCCACAAGTTGACACGGAGCGGTTACAAAAAAGTAGTTGTCGTATAAGCATTATGATTATTAGGACAGAGCGATAATTCAGTACATCATGGATAGGCGTATAAAACACGCATACCTCTCCAACAAAAGCGACTTCGTCCCGGGTCTTTTCATTTTTCGACACTCTAACCATCGCAACTGTAGAATGCTATGCTTTTCGACATCACTGTACATAAACGCTGCACCAGGCACATCATTCACGGTCAATTCAACAACACTATATATTATGTTAGAAGCCATTTTCCCTCGCGAATGTCTGCACGGGGATTCCCAAAAGAGCGCTAGCCAATCAGCGAGCAAGGGGCCAAATCAAATGACGTCATTGAAGAACTGCCGTGTCTTGTCTTGTCTTGTACACTCCTATGTTGGCACTTCAACAAAATGCGCTGCCGCGGTCGTTCCACGCGCACGAAAATCCGTTCACGATTTAACGCCGTTACGATTACCGGAATCTCGTTAACGTTTTGTTTCGCCGCGTGTTTTATCGGCTGCTTCTGTTCATTTTCGTCAGCTTCGATGGCACCTTTGAAAGCGATAAGTTAACTTTCGTGTCGTGTTTTTCTTATCAAAATTGGACCAAAATAAAGCTTACAAAATGTATGTTAGACTTTATACATGTATTTCAAATGCAAGTAGCACAACTACATCTAATTCCTCAGAATATTTCAATGTTGTGGTTGCCTTTTTAGTTCTATAGTATAGGTCGAAGACGAAGTTAGTATGTGGGGGGAATATTTTGTTTCCGCGCGAACGCGAAATGTGGTTTTAGTCAACCGCAACATTGTGAAGTTTTACCGATATGTGACAGTGAGAACGAGTCTCCAGAACGAAATTATGGTTTATTTACATTTCTCTGAATTAAATTCACTACAAAGCCAATACAATCTGTTTTACATGATATTATATTAATGTTTATGTTGTGTGGGCCTTGGGTATAGCCTAGAAAATACAAGAATAAAAAATAATGCAATTTTTTAATGATTTAAAAAATTCGTAAAAACACTTTGCGCAAGATATTTATATTCTCAATTACAAGAACAATTAATTATTTTATTCATTGAGTGCAAACTGATTGTTATTAATTATTTTATTCATTGAGTGCAAACTAATTGTTAAGCCAGTTTTTAGTTAAGCTAAGTCTGTATGGAGTTGTTATACAGAATTGTCATGCGAGTGCATTGAGTTTTAATTGGCAATCTGTGTTGTAAGATATAGGTAAGCATGCATGCGAGACAAGTTATGTTTTCCATTTTAATTGAGTTTATCTTGTTTCTGGGAGAGACATTTACGTCACAACAACGGTTTTTTATCGTTGTCAAAACGAGAGCAATTCCCTATGGAGAAACTAAGCCTTGTCCTACAAGCGTGTTCTATTCATGTCTATGGTTTTTACATAACGTTGTCAAAACGAAAGTGAATACGTTACTTATAACAACGTTAAATTGCCACAACGTAAATAAATTAGCTGGATCACTTGCATATAAGTGGATTTTCGCTCACAATATGGATTCTTCTGCCCTAATTTATGTGTAACATACATGTGCGTGAGTATATCATGTAAGCTACCTGCGAATATTCACAAAGAAATTTAAAAATGTCATAAATGTTTATCGTTGGATGGGCCAAGAATGCCCACTGAGGCACACATTATTGAACCAGCCTCAACAGTAATGTGACAACGCAAATATATTTGTTGACTGATAATGTGACATATTGCCATACACATAGTTATCGTTACCAACTACACGTGTGTTCTCATTCATTGCTATAAAGTACAATATACTACATATACTAATACTAGGCAGATAGTCAAAACCATCAGCTGTGGTAAAACGTGAAGTGTGCGATTATAGCGCCTATACTGTGGTGCATTTCCCAGCGACACTGAAAGACCGCACACAAACTGTTTCCATAAACCAATTTTAGATACATGGAGAAATGTGTAATAGTAATAATAATATTGAGTAAGATGAAGATTTTAATTTGCGCGCATTTTATGTTTCGATTTTGTTCTGATCCGCAGTGACTCACCTATCGTCCGATTCACGTCGTCCTCTGTACGCTACTAATCGTCTGAGCCTTGGCTACTGTGGCGGTGGTTTGTCAACGATCCTGATCAGTCGAACGTGACCGAGTGAAATGTATCTCTGGCATCAAGTGTTGTGACTACAAAAACGGGTTCTAGTTGCCATAGCACGCACTGCACATGATTAATGGGTCATTGTTGATTGGACTGCAATATTGTACAGGCTTGCTTTCGTGTTGCGCGGAAATCTAGCGTCTTTCAATACGCACCACAGCGAGGTGAATGAGAATCTACCGACCGCGACATATGTACGATGTTTCACGTCTGCAGGGCATACACCGTCGCCTTGCGCCCGTGACAAGATATACAGTTGGACCTGTCTCGGGCAACCTCTCTTTTGAAGGGGTGGGACACGAAGTGGGAGGTGGGAAGTTGGCCACAAAAACCATATAAATAACATTACAAATGATATAGAAATAACATTATCACACAGCCCGCGGCAGCAACAGCATCGGACCACGGGTGTCCAAAATTTGTATTCGTCGTTCATCTTATAGACGGGTGCCCAGTCCACTAACTACATGGAGTCACTTTTATATACATCAAATATCGTTTCAGATAACAAGACTACGCGATGTGGCGCCACAATAAAATAAAGCGAAAAAGTATTTAATACTGTTCGATCAGTTTAATACTACCACCGGCTTTCGCGCTACCAGCGAGGAGTGGAAGCTCGTCTCGGCTTTGTCTCGCAACAATGGGTCTGCGTCCAACAGGTTTAACTGACTCTCCGTCAATTAAAGGCCCGTTGACGCGAGCGATTAGTTGTCCAATTGGTCGGGCGACACCGTGTCGCATAACAGAGCGCAGTTAACTTATGCGCGCGTTCACACGAACAATGTTCCTAGACACTGCAAGTCCGACATATTTATGGGCGCCAATCCCCAATTGAGTTCTGATTAAAGATCACAACTGGTACACCTGCACTCTTTCGCGGTGGTCACTTAGTGGCCACTGGTTCAAACGTTTGCCTGACAGACGCCCGAATTTGACCCAGCCGCAATTCCGGTTACACAATTGTATCCACAAATTGGCTTCGCTAATCGGTCTCGCGAGGGTGTTTACACGAGCGATTACTTGTCCGATTTATCGGGGACACAGTGTTGCCCGACCAATTGGAGAACTAATCGCTCATGTGAACGGACTTTTACTGTCCAGCAAACGACAACAACTAAACAAATTGAACTGAACTGATATAAAGCGCCAACATAAATAAATCAGATCAGTGATGCCACCTGACGGCAGCAGTAAAAATACGGGCTCGTTGCCAGACTCTGTTTTCAGAGAGTTCACGAGGCGAGCGAGAGTCGGCTTAGCGAAACTACCTTGCACGCACTGTGCGAACCGCCTCTAGTGAATGATACAGGAACCAGATTATATGAGTGTATAAAGTGTATTATTATTATTTATTCAAAATTGTTGC
Source organism: Lamellibrachia luymesi (assembly GCA_009193005.1). Classification (NCBI taxonomy): domain Eukaryota; kingdom Metazoa; phylum Annelida; class Polychaeta; order Sabellida; family Siboglinidae; genus Lamellibrachia; species Lamellibrachia luymesi. Next base: position 50,645 of record SDWI01001559.1, on the reverse strand, counting down.
TATGACGTTCGTGCGATGACGTCTTGTGGTGTTTTGTTATGACATTCATGCACAAACGTTTTGTGACGAGAGACTGTGACATCCGTCCGTGGTCGTTTCGTGGCGTTTTACTATGACAGGAATGACATTCGTGCGAGGACGTGTTTTGGTGTTTGATTATGACGTTTCGTGGCATTGTGCTGCGACATTCGAGCACAAACGTTTTGTGGCATTTTGATGACGTTCGTGCATGGACGTTTCGTCATAGCTGGAAGGTTGCCGCGGTGGGTGAGCACTGCCTTGCCGTAGTAGGCCGTCAACTTTACAATGGTGGCCTGCGTCAGTCGACTAAAGCCCCGGCCTCCGAGGGTGACACCAGCCTTCTTCCCGGACGCTGCCAACTTGCGCAGCGCAATGCCGAGTCGTTTGGCGACGTGGTTGATGCATTCCTCCTTATGCAGCTCCACTTCGCCATAGACACGCTTGTTGGTCAGATGCTTGAAGGACTTGGAATCGCCATCGGAGACCATTGTAGAGTATCGGAGGTTTCGCTCTAGGGATCGATTCCACAGAATCTCCGCAGCTTCGACTTTCATCCCACCAGAAGTGCCACGGAAGTTCTTGTTGCACTCTGTGTTCGAGGCCATCCACGTCTTGAACCCGAGGGTGTTCGTTCCCCGATACTGCTTCTTGGCACACGCGCAGCGCTGGCAGTACAGGGAGAGCACTGTCAAGTCCAAGACGAGGCCTGTCATGACGTCCACGACACAGCCAATGCCATACAATGAATTGTGTCCCCTCGTCATCCACAATTCGTCGAAGGTCACGGTCAGATCGAGGATGGAGTCTTGTGTGATAGACGGGTCGTGCTCTTGGTAAGCCTGACGCACTGTGGTCGCTGCGTCATCCATCAGACTATTCACCACCTTCATGTTGGCAGCTGTCACGACTCGCACGTGTCTTGCATATGATTTGTGGTGTATTGGAGCCATGTCCACGAAACGACACAGTTTCACAAGACCTGGCCTGTTGAGGTTGCGCATTAATTAGCCAATATTGACTTATTAATTGCATGAAATGAGAGTAATGTATATGTATGACCCATGTTAATGAGTTTGTAAACCCTGAACAAATTATACAAATATCTTCATAATCATGGAAGTTATGGCCTTTTATCAAAATGTGTCAGTCAGTTGACTTCACGCACCAATTAGCCAATATTGACTTATTAATTGCATTTACTGAGTTAATATGATACATGACTGGACTATGTATATTTATGACCATACTTAATGTGCTTACAACTCCTGAAGAAATGATTAAAATATATATACAAACAAAAAAGTTATGCCATCTTAATCATACATTTATTAAAAAATAACACAAAAATTAGAGACTTGCCTGTATACAAGATACACAAAATTAAATCTTAAAACTTAAATCAATTGCCAATGTTCTACCATGATATCTCATTTTTGTTTGAAGTGGCTATCCTATGGTGTCAAACGTTCAGAGTTGGGTGCGCATGCTATTTAGTCATGTTTGTTTGGGACTAAGTGTGTGAGAGCTTGCTTAAATTGCTGTATTTCTGTGATGCTGGCTATTGTGTCTGGTAATGAATTCCAACATTTTATTGTTCGGTGAAAATAAGAAAATCTAGACGCCGTGAGTGGCATTGGACTGACTGTGGATGGCTTTGTGAAACATGGTGAGATGTCTGTTTGTTCTCCTGGTTGTTAGTTGCTCTAGGTGTAATTTTTAAATAATTTCTGACACACATGCATCCAGTTTCTGTGGATATGTAGACGTTGTGACAAAAGCGAGCCGCCCGTCTTTGCACCATCTCTATTTTGTTAACGAGGACCTGGGTGTGGGGGTCCCACATGGATGATGAATATTCTAGGAGTGGACGAACAAGGATGATGAATATTCTAGGAGTGGACGAACAAGGGTTGTGTAGGCAATTGTTTTGATGGCATGAGTGGAGATTCCGTCTGACGAATGCAAGGGTACGGTTTGCCGAGGCTGTGATCTGTTGGATGCGTTTATTGCAGGCGAGATCTTTAGTGATACAGACTCCTAGATAGGGATGACTGTCAGTTTCTTGTAGTGTTGAATATCCCAGTGTGTAACTGAAGTGTCTTATATGTCTTGCATGTGTTAGTGTCATGACGAAGCATTTTGGGGGATTGAAGTGCACCTGCCAATCATGTTCCCATTGTGAGTCAAACAATTTTTTTATTTCTCTGTAGAGAACACAGTCATCCGCGAACAGACGGACTGTGGAGTGAAAGGTGTGTGTTTTGTTGTGGATGCCACATCTGTTTAATTGATTTAGAAGCCGGTTGTGGGGGACGGTGTCGGGAGCTGGGGAGGAAGAGAGAGAGAGAGAGAGAGAGAGAGAGAGAGAGAGAGAGAGAGAGAGAGAGAGAGAGAGTAAAGCCTGATTGAACTGGTTATTGAGAATTTCGGCTTTCAGTTTGTTGTCTGACTCTAGCCTGTTGTCTTTGGTTAGGGTTGGTATTCCAATTGTATCAACTTTCAGGCTTTTGATGTAGGACCATAATCGTTTTGGCGAGTTAGAACAAACAGACGAGATATATCTTCTATGTGCGGTTCTTGTCTCTTTGTATGTGGTCTTACGTGCTTTACAAGAATTTTCATAACTGGCTTGATTGTTCTGTTGTTTGTGTGTGTGTGTGTGTGTGTGTGTGTGTGTGTGTGTGTGTGTGTGTGTGTGTGTGTGTGTGTGTTGGTGTGTGTGTGCGTGCGTGCGTGCGTGCGTGCGTGCGTGCGTGCGTGCGTGCGTGCGTGCGTGCGTGCGTGCGTGCGTGTGTGTGTTGAAAGCTCTTTGTTCACGTTTGTGTAATCGTTTGATTCGCCTGTTGATCCAAGGTGTTTGGTTACGCTTAGATATTATTTTGGTTGGTATGTGAGAGTTCATTATTGAATCAAGAGCAGTTTGGAATTCTTTGTACTTTTCATAGACTGTGTTCATGGATGTATCCCTTGATATGAATTCATTACTCCATTTGAGTAGATCTTCTTTCAGAGCCTGTATGTTAACTTTGTGGTACATGTATATTTTGCGTAGTTCTTGTTTGATAACCCTGGGCTTGCAGCTCTTTATGATTACTGGTATACTGGGACTGGAAGTGAGCTGATGTCTTCTGCAATTTGAAACCCGTCTGAAATTATGCTTCCACTGTTGTTTTCCGACCTTATCTGGAACTTTCTATTTACTCCTTACATAAGCATAGAAACTCTTGATGTAATTTTTTATATTACCTGCTAATTTTGTTTCAACGGTTCTTTTGGATTTTCTAATTTCAGTTGTGCCTAGGTTAAGTGCCTCTTTGTAGATTGTGTAGTCTACTACATTTCCAGTGTGTTTATGTATCCCCCACAGCATCTCTTTTGACAAGTGTTTCTTCCTGGACCCTTTCCCTTGTTTTCTTAATGGAACAAATCTCCCAGTGATACCCTCAATCTCATCTTTTAAACAAGTCCAACATTCTGTTTACGCGCACTTACTGACACTTGTGAAAACAAACCAGCAAGTCCAGACACGCATGCTTTCGTAGCATTAATTGAGCTGACGGACACTTGGATGGCGTACTGAGGCTCGCGGGGATAAGTCGGCAGCAAGATGTGGGACACTTGGTGACGCAGGAACACCACCAGGCGTCAGTGTCACACTAATCAATGAATACCATGAATACTGTGTTTTTGAATAGTGGAAGTCCAACTGTTATTAAACCAGACGTTGATTTTTTTATGATAATAATAAATCATATTCGTAGACGTGCTATTCAGGGGTCGTCGCATAACTAAAAATAAAAAAGTATTTGTTCAGACCCCCCAATACCAATCAAAACGTAGGCGTGAACAGTTGACAGATTGGAGGCAGGCTGGGGGGGGCTGCCACTCAGAGTTGTGCTTTCCACAGTTACGCCACACATTATTGCCCAACACCTTAAGTTTGGCCTCAGGGAGATCGGGATGTAAATGAGCAAATCGGTTCGTGAAATGTTTGTAATTATTTGAAGCCTTGGTTGGACAATGTTGCCGAACAGATTCAATTGACATGACATAGCTATGACAGTTACTCTCCAAGCTGCCTGGTTCTGATAAACGCTTTGAACAATCCCACGGACTGGATATCGCGCCATGTAACAAGATAACAACCTTTTGATAACCACAAATATATGTGTTGTGCCAGTTACCACGAGGATAATTCGCGCGAGTGCGTGCGTGTGTGCACGTGTATGGGCGCGAACGTGTGTGCGTGCGTGTACGTGCGTGCGTGCGTGGCCCACTGACCTATTCCATGACACTAATTTGGCCCTCCATAAAAAATGTTGGCGACCCCTGCCATTTAAACATTCCAGCGTTACAAATGATCTTACGACTTCCACATTCAACTGTTGTGAAAGTTTCGTGACTCACTCTACCTGCTTATATGCATTCGCACCCGCTTGTATCTTCCGCCGCATCTCTACCTCCAGCCGTCCTCCGACCAAGGCACACAAGCCTTCCCCTTTATTGATCTCCTTCCCTCCAGCCTGATGTGAACTCTTCTGTCTGCTTATATAACCCATGTCGCGTCATCTTCTCCATGCTCAACCTCACTCCATGAGACTCGAATACCTTCTACTCCTTCAGTGTTTCTTGTAATTTCTATTTGTTCTCTGCTACTGTGGCCAGATTTGCGCCACATTATCGTCCTAAAAACACATTTCCTGCTGATTTTCATCACGACCAACGTCTTTTTTCGAACCGCTGTTGTTCTTCGCCTAATTCCTGCTCCACTCTCTTCCACGTCCTCGCATCCTAAATCATCTACAGCAGCTTCATGACATGACTTAGAAGGGTGATGCGTCGATACTTCCTCGAAGGGGGCTTTTTTGGACATGTTGGTTGCAAAATTGTGCATGCATGTCATTCAATGTTTCTTACATTATAGCAAACATATAGATTCTGCACAATACGAATCACTATTACTTCTAACAATGATCGTAATATTTACAAAATAAATATCCGAGACGTCGAGGCGTCATAGACAACCATCCCTGCTAAACAAATCCTTTGAGACTTGATATTTCTAAATGGGCCGAATATTTGAGTTTGGCAGGTGGTTAAAGGGGGCAGGGGGTTAAAGGTATATAGTCAGTATTTTTATTTTATTGTATGTCTTTACATGCATGAATTCTATGCAGATTTCCTTGTACATAATTAATTGATTTATACAGTATATATGCCTGGTTCAGCGGGAAAACGGGGCGGGTGTTCAAGAAGGGGTTTCGTTTTTGGAGGGGGAGGTTCGTAAAAAGGGCGTTCGGAAGAACAGGTACATCTGGTTGAACAACAGTTAATACCCAAACCAAACGAAATACGGATCGCAAACCGCCTTCATGATGAGAAATCATGTTGCGAAATCTAAGGCGCCACTGAGCAGTGTGAAAGCACCTCAACGAGTATGTTTGACAGGTCCGTTAAAAAATTATGTGACAAATACAAATCTTGAAACAATCCAGTTGCTCAAAAATGTAGCATTATATGCCTCTCGAACATATGTTCCAAGATAATAGATGCTGTGTTATTCTGCAGGATGGATACGTACTTACAAACTACGCCACATCAGTTTGGGTTTAAGCCCAACCTTGGAACGGAGCTATGTATGTTTGTATTTAAGGAACACGGTTTTGCTATGGATGTCGCCTTTCTTGGTGCTTCAATGTCATTTGATCGAGTCAATCGACATAAACTAGAACAACGCGATGTACAGAAATATATTTTAAGAGTCTCAGTAATGAGTTCCATAACCAATGTGCATGTGTCCGATGGGGATCTACCTACTCGGACTTCTTGTCAGTGGGCAACGGTGTTAAGCAAGGTGGGAAGTTATCCTCTTTACTTTTTAACATTTATATGGACAATCTGTGTGTACAACTGCACAAACAACCCATTGATTGTAGTCTTGGTACAGCGGTGGTTAATCACCACGATATACACCTATATAATGCTGGCAAATCCCTGGTCATGTACTTTGACTCCTGAAATGCAAATCTTGCTAGGGAAATGACCTTAGGGGGAAATAAATTAAACTTCGCCACCTCGTATAAATATCTCCATGGCCGGAGGGGCGTTCTTTTTAAAGATTACTTTGACCTAAAAATGCACAAGATTACAAATCATTACAGTTTGCTTTAAAAAGGACACCCAGACCCCCTCTTAGATTTGTGCTTTCACGTGAATTTATACCGAGCTACGCCCCCGACGTATACAAGTAGTGAAGTGCTACCTGTATTATCAATAGTTGGATGCAGTGGATCTTTCCCTTTGATCTCATTCTGCAGATAAGTACATTCGTACCACGACGGTAGACACACGAATACGTTGAATAGCTCGAATAAACGCGATAACAAAGGCGCGTCCTCGTTTCAATATTTTAAGTTTGCACGACTGAGATACAAAAGACACACGCCGCGTTCACGTGATGGGAATATTTCAAGAACTGTACATAGGTGCTAAACCTGAGTGGTGCAGACCTGTAAGACTGGTAAAAAATTCACAAGATCAGAATGAACCCATAAGATTATGTACCTTCGCTGGTTTGTCGCGCATGCTCAAATGAGTTCGCCGGGCAAACAAGGATATATTGATTGTGTCTTACGAGTCTTTGGCGCAGTTGNGTCTCAGGCTAGTGACTGCAGGCCTGCTGGAAATGCCACTGGGTGTCAGTGCCAGTGGGTGACATATAGTGGTAGCTAGTACTAGCTACTAGCTAGACACTACTAAACTACAACTGACATTAGTATTTCAGTAGTAAACATTATACAATGTTCATATATTATTTTTTATTTAGTAAAACAATAAGTATGTTTTTACAGTTTATTTGTGTTTCGTCTTTCTTATAAAATTATAGGTTTATCTTCTCTAAACTTAGCGGGCCGCGGGCTTGCGGGCCGTGGGCTTACCCGTCTTTGGCCCGCGGGTATGGGCCGGGTATGGGCCTGAAACTTGCGGGCCGGGCCTGGGCCAAACATTCACGGTCTGTGTCGGGCCTGGGCCGGGCTTGGGCCTAAATTCTTGTTTGCGGGCCTGGGCCAAGTCGGGCTAGAAAATTTGTTGCGGGCCTGGGCCGGGCCTGGACTCTAACTGCTAATTGCGGGCCGGGCTTGGGCTCAAATTATAGGCCCGCGCAGGGCACTAACAAGTAGTGAAGTGCTACCTGTATTATCAATAGTTGGAGGCAGTGGATCTTTCCCTTTGATCTCATTCTGCAGATAAGTACATTCGTACCACGACGGTAGACACACGAATACGTTGAATACCTCGAATAAACGCGATAACAAAGGCACGTCCTCGTTTCAATATTTTAAGTTTGCACGACTGATATACAAAAGACACACGCCGCGTTCACGTGATGGGAATATTTCAAGAACTGTGCATAGGTGCTAACCCTGAGTGGTGCAGACCTGTAAGACTGGTAAAAAAATCCACAAGATCAAAATGAACCCATAAGATTATGTACCTCCGCTGGTTTGTCGCGCATGCTCAAATGAGTTCGCCGGGCAAACAAGGATAATTATATTGATTGTGTCTTACGAGTCTTTGGCGCAGTTGACTGAGAACAGCTAAAGCATTCGCGAGTTTTTGTTAGGTTTTGAACTGATGACAAACGCGGGTCGTATCCCGTAATATAATAAAAAGCTTTATTCAAAACGCGCAATACCGTAAGGAATGTCTCCTATGCTTGTGAGACCATCAGATGTCATAAAACCGTAAGACGTTACGGGTACACCGTAAGAGTTGGCACATCTGACTGCATCAGGGCTGGTCTGTATGTGAGACAACATATACACATGCAATGGTCCGACATTGACATGCCAATCGTTGATAACCCGGTGCTGACTGAAGGTTTAATAGCCGGTGATACATCTGCATCAGGTACAAAATTAACTTGCTGATAACCGGTTAATCAAAGTTATGGCTGCAGAGGCCTCTTGGCAACCTGTCAAACCTGCATGGGTCACATACACAATTATCTGTGCCTATACGTATATAATGTGTGTAATTATAACGTAATTAATGAGCTTTTCAAGTTATTGGCCCCGTGCCAGCTCTTTATATCTTTCATGAAATGAACGGATTGTTTAATAAACTGTTTTGTGTGCTGCTTATAGTTAGTCTTGTTTTAACGCAATGATGCGGAAAAAAACCGTCTGATTCAAGTAAAAATTGTTGGGTTCAAATCCAACATGGTGCCCATGATTAGAAGCATAGTTGTTCCCAATCAAGATGCGTCCACGTGTTTTCGATCAACCCGATGCAGTACCAATAAAGCCGGAAATAAACGAGGCACTATAAGATATAACAACATTTTTACTGTTATTTTTTTACAATTATTTTTCAATTAGAGTCTTACAATTATTTATGAAAACAACTGCAGCTGCAATAAAACCATGTTGTTCATTAAAATGTGATAAGACCAATGGTGGTTTATTGTTTTCCTACATAGGTAGAATTAACGTATCATGGCGTCATGACTCGACATAAATAATCTGGTTGAGGATATCGGTAAAATAAAATATCATAGGTGTGCCGCCCGACGCACGCACGCACCCACGCACCCACGCACGCACGATACATCATATATACGCAACCACAATGGGGAGTTCAGGTAATTGATTTTGTTTACCTTTGATCTATTTGCTCGTGACGGCGTTCAAGATGTTCGCTCATCCGAGACGACCAGCAACACGGCGCGATTTCTGGGAAATCGTGCGGCTTTTCGGAAAGAGAGATTCGCTCGAACAATTTCTCTAAATGGCCAGTACAGTGACACAGCGTTGTTTTTGTCACAGCGCTGTCTCATTTAGGAAGACACAGGTCTGAGAGATTATAAATTATTCAAATTGTTTTTGCTGCTTTGTGTGAGGAATGGGTTAATTTCAATTTTACAATTATATTTTTACAAGTATTTATGAAAACAACTGCAGCTGCAGTAAAACCATGTTGTTCATTAAAATGTAATAAGACCAACGGTGGTTAATTGTTTGATGATTACATAGGCAGAATTAACGTAATATGATGGATACACAATAGAAATGCAGTCATGGGTTAGTTTCAATTGTTAATTTGGTAATTGAATTAACTCAATTAAGTTAATTTAATTAATTAACTTTACCACATAGGCTAGTTTAATTTAATTTCGTTAGTTAACTTTTCCAAAGGGGTTTAATTTAGCTTAATATAATTGACACATTCCCAAATAACTCTCATTTAAGTGATCACTTAACATTTGGTATTGCTGGATAGTTAACAGCCAAGTTACCCAGGCATTTACAGAAGTACTAGGCCAGTCACTAGCCTGAGAGAGATCAAGTTCAGGCATGTGTTAATGGCATGGAAAACAGCACGTATACACTGTACCAACTGGGGTGGGTTGGTCATTGGTGTCAATTGAAGGGAAGGCCTAGACAAAACGATGTCCTCTGATATGTGATGGGTAATCATGGCTTCTGCCAATCTCTGTCTAAAGTAAACATTTGGGGCTGGCAACTAGTAGCCAAATGAAGCATATGGGGTCATTAGACCTATGCATATGGACATAACCCCCTCGGATAAAAAAACACCCTCCGGACAAAACCCCTCCAGACAAACCCCCCTCAGGACATAACCCCCTCCAGACAAACCCCCTCCGAACATATCCCCTTCTTTTTAATAAAAATGCGGGCAAACCCCCTGTGGACAAACCCCCCTCACTTTTAATATAAATATGGACACACACATTCAAATTGTCTCTGGAATGGGCAAAACCCAGGGTTTGGCATAAACAGTTTATTTCGTCCTGATGTTTATATAGTGTTTATATTTCTAGGAAATGGAACCTTTGTATAGAGATAATACCTAGTTAAATTGAGACTGCCGTGAGTCTACTGGCCAAGTTCTCGGTCTGGAAGTGTCTGGACGTCACCCATTGCTAAATGGTTTAAATTACTGGCATCATGACATGACACATCGAACATAGTTAACACACTGGCAATAATTACAAACAGCAATGCCAAATTTAAGTATGTTTGTAATTAATATATATCCCCTTATACACTAGCATTTAAATAGTTATACACTATTTTTATTTTTTTATGTATATATATATACTGCATAGATAACATCTTGGTGCATAGAAATTATGTATGATGTTGCGGTTTTGTTAATTTGGTAGTTGGATATAAGAGGAAACCTCACACACTGCAAATCTTCAGCCACAACTTTACAATCCTTTCAGAAAAAATTATTAACAAGCATCTACAAGTTTTGAATTGTGATCAAATGCCCTATGAACAACATATTTCTCGTGTAAGTCAACACTAATTCTCAGAATTGATTGCATATAAGAATGATCCTCAGATGTAATAAGTAAAGTAATGCGATCAATCAGTATATATGAACGTTGTACTATCGTAATGGTAACATGTACGAACCTACTTGTGATCTTAGAACTGTTATTAAATGTGTAAGCAATAACAATTAACGTATATTTTTAATGATAACTTGCATCAAGTGCTTAAGAATTTTGGAGGTTAATTTAATATAATTGACCTCAGAAATTCTGAGGTAATTGTAATTTAACTAATTAAGTTGTCAAGTGAATTGCTCCATGACTGGTGCACATAAATTATACGTCTGCACATGCTAACACGTTTACTAGAATTTTTTTTATAAATATAGCCAATAGTGTGAGTCACACTATTGGCTATATTTACTGTGTGACTAATTAATATTAAGAAAATGGGAGTATAAACGATAGGCCTATTAAAAAAGTACTAATTATTGCCAGGTAGGAAAACATAAAATGTAAACATATTGCTCCGCAATCTGGGCAAACGATTGCTACAGAGTATACATTAGATATTAAACTATTTGGGGTTGTACTAATTTTCCGTGAACCACCTCGCTTTGAGATTAACTAAATGTATTGAATGGAACAATTCAAGATATGTTATACTGCAATGTAATCTCAATTTAAATGCGAACGATTGCACAATTGTTCGGGGTATTACTGTTTCACCTTTAAATGTGTAGCTGCGAACCCAACAAACCATTAATGCATTCGGTGTAGTTTGAACAAAGATTACAATCAACCAACAGTACAAATACCATTATTATAAAATACAACACCATTTGCAACATATAAAATTAAATAAACAATAGAGTGTTGGAAAAAAGTGGGTGAACAGAAGTGTGATACTTATCTATGGTTACCCCAACTAGTATAGTTATGTATTATACAAATACAGTATCTTACAATAAATATAAATTACAAATCCCTAACTAATACTAATGCATACAGTGCCTACAACATATAATGTTTGATTATAATTATTTTGATTTTTTTAGACCTAATACATAGAAAGAAGATGTAACTGATACGTTTTTTGAAATGCTTGCATGCTTCTGTAGCTAGTGATGTTTTCATGCAACGAATGCCATAGTTTTACTCCACACACAGAAATGCATATTGGCTCTAAGTTGGTACACACAAGATGACTTCTGACGTCTTAAATTTAAGTAGGTCAACAATTTCAAAATACGCAGTTGCTTAAAGAGAGTGCTGGTATGCTCCAAACGTTTTGCCCCACAGACTAGACTAAAGGAACTACTCGTTTCTGCAATACTGTAATGCACCTAATGTTTGTAACATAGGTGTTGCCCCATATCTCACTACAATAGTTAATATACGGCAAAACCAGAGAACAATACAATATGTACATTCCGCATTGATTAATTAGACAACTTGCTTTGAAAATGATCGCTGCAACTTTCGACAGTTTTGTTCTAACCGTATGTGATGTTTCCAGTTCAGATCGTCATCAATAAATACTCCCAGAAATTTTGTTACACGTACTTTGGTTCTTCGTTCGTTATTTATGCACAAATTAACGGTTCCTGAATAACATATAATTTGTTTTTGGCAAGTTCAGTGATAATTTGTTTATAGCAAACCATATGCACAATTTGGCAAGTTTTCTATTTAACATATCTCGTAGTTCTAATAGATTGTAACCGGCACATAATATATTCGTATCATCAGCAAAAAGTATGAATTTTACTAAATTTAATACGTTGCAGATATCATTAACATAGAGAACAATTAATATTTGTCCTAAAATAGACTCCTGCGGAACTCCATATGTGACATATAATAGCTCCGAGACTGACCCGTCAATATTTACAAATTCTTTCCTGTCCGAAAGGTAGCTTTTAATCCAATAATTTACTACTCCACGCACACCATAATAATTCTTTTTGATAAGTATTCCATGGTCTACTGTATCGAAAGCCTTTCTTAGATCAATAAATACACCAATTGCATGATTTTTACTGTGTTTGGCATTTTATATTTCCTCTATCAATTCCATTACTGCGTGTGACGTGGACATATTTGTACTGATTCGAGTTTAATATGTTGTTGGCGTTCACAAAGCTGTCTGTTCTGGCAAGGAAAACTTTTTCCAAGACTTTCAAGAATTGCAGCAACAGTGAAATTGGCCTATCATTGATAAGGTTGGTTTTCGCACCGCTTTTAAACAATGATATTACTTTGGCAATTTTCATTCTTGATGGGAACTCACCAGTTCTAGATGAAGTATTACATAAGTGCGTGAGAGGTTTGCAGATGACGTATATGACCTTTGTGACAATATCTATACTTATATCTTCAAAGTCTGAAGATTTTTTTTTTGTACACGCTTTCACTGTAATGATAACCTCTTCCTCATCTACAGCATAATAATAGCAATCATATTCGTGAAAACAATGGCGCTGCAAGTGTTTACTAAATAAAATTCACTACGGTTATAATGTTTGTAGCAATGCTCCTACACTTCGTCATGTTTGATGAATGCACATTAAAAGTGCTGTCTGATTGTCCATATATCTGAAGGCAGTGTGTGTTTGATTTTGATCCCATTCACCAGATAAGTTCATTCTGCTACGACGATCTTCACATGACCACCTGTTTACCAGTATAGAACAGCTGAACTACACATGTGACATCTACATATATTGTATGGACTACGTTCATGTATGTGCTACTGTTATTACTTTTATTAACTTATTTCATGTATGTGTTACTGTTATTACTTTTATTAAATTATTTCATGTATGTATTACTTTTATTAACCATGTTTACCTAACATTTTATCCTCTTTACCTCCCATGCTCAGCAAGCAGAAGATAATTATCCGATGTTTTATTGGACAATAAACTTGTATCGTATCGTATTGTATCGCATCGTAATGGCTCCGAGACGCACCCGTTAATATTTACATTTATTTAATGTGTACATTATCTGGCAATTATACATTCCGTGCATTTTTCTGGCTGTGTTGGCCTTTTTCAGTAAACGTCTTACGTTTCTCTAGATTGTCGTAGTTTTCCATTCAAAACCTGCTGCATGAAAAATAACGAATTATCAGTCTCCGTCTGCTGCATTGAGGTATGGGGTCACACATAACCCGATAGTAAAATGTACCTACATTACAAGAGCTGCTGCTATGATGGTACAACCCGCAACATATAAAGCTGCTGCTACGAAGGTGCATTGCAACCCATGATTCAAAAGCTGCCGCAGTGACACTCACGGTGTCGGTGCAACACACATTTCATGAACTGCTGCTGCTGTTTTTATTGATTGCCAGTTCCATCCCATTGTTGTGTCAATGATAACACGCCTACATTTTGCGGGCCCGATCCGGGCATGGGCTGAAAAAAATATTAAACACATCGGGCTTGGGCCGGGCCTGGGCCTAGTGTGAGCGGGCCGGGCCGGGCCGGGCCGGGCCGGGCCGGGCCTAGGCTGGGCCTGGACCTAATAAAAATATTAATACAACACCCAGATTTTTTATTTTAATATTAAGAAAAACTTATTATTAATTTTATTTCCGGTTAATGAATGCTTAAAATTATTTCTTTAGTATTACATAGTTGCAAATCGAGACCTTGGAATTATGAATGACACCAGTGCTTTATATATTGGAATGTAGTTTACCCTCTTTTCAACAATGGGACTTCCTGTGGTATAATTTTAATAAGGTGAATTATTTTAATAGAGAGATTTCATATAATAGCAATGCATAGAATTGCATACACCGCACACACATTACACAGTACATATTACTACTACATAGTACAAACAGAACACAGATGTTACAAATGCATATTTGTGGCATGAATGTAGACTTTTGCATAGATTTAGTGGCCCCATAAGTTCACTTGCCTGGAAGTAGCCAGCTCCAAATGGTTACTTTAGACATATTTGCAGAGGCAATCAAGCCATGATTAACCATCAACGTATCACTCTTTGACCCTACCAGTGGACATTCTATTGTCTTCCCTCCAAATCGTGCCTGCCTGAATGGCCTGCCCACTGCAACCGCCACTGCCCAGTGCTTACCCCAGTTTGTAGTTGGTATTTTTCAATTGTGTTAACTAGTGTCTACTGTTTATTGTCTACAATTTCCCCAGTACTGATTCATTAATACCAAATTAACTGCCCTTACTGGTAACATAAATTAATTAAATTAACTTAACTTAGTTGAGCTAATTCAATTTTGTTATGTTATTTAATAAAACAATACGTATGTATTACAGTTTATTTGTGTTTCGTTTTTATTATAAGGTAATAGGTTTATCTTTGAAAAAATTAGCGGGCCACGGATTTGCGGGCCGCGGGCTTACCCGTCTTTGGCCCGCGGGTATGGGCCGGGTCTGGACCTGAAACGTGCGGGCCGGGTCGGGCCTGGGCCAAACATTAACGGTCTGGGTCGGGCTTGGACCTAAATTCTAGTTTGCGGGCCTGGGCCGGGCATGGGTTCATATTATAGGCCCGGAAAGTGCAGGGCACCAGTAGGCATATTCAGTATTTAACCACTGACGCCCCCTGGATCCGCCACTGAATTTAATGCTGGCAAAAGGTGCTCTCACACCAGGTATGGAAGCACCTCGACAGGTGTATTTGACAAGCCCGTTAAAAAGCGTGAAACTTTTACCTGTGTATAGCTTGACACGATCCAGTCGGTATCAGGTGTATCTTTAATGTAGCGCCGTCAAATCCGGTCTGCATGTATTGTTGGATGACACAAGTTATTCTATCCCGAGGCTTTTGGCTTAATTTCCTAGAAACTGCAGGTTTTCTTATCTATATCCTGTATCTCTGTTGGCGTCAAGATCCGACATAAAGGTATATTGTCTGGTTAAGGATGGGACTCAGCTAATAACAGGTTATATTGCTTATATTTACCTAATTCGGCTTTATTGATGTTCGGTCATATGAGAAGACATGCAACACGGCGCGATTTCTGGAAATAGAGCAATCGTTCGACCAGTTTTTTTAATGGTCAGATCGGTAACACCGTGCTGACTCGGTGGAGCATGAAAGCCGGGCCCGGCCAGCTAAATTTTAAGTGGGAGTTGATCTGTGCACAGTGCTGGCATATTAGCCAATCACAGCGACCAGTGACGACCGGTGGCGTTTATATAATCATTTGGCAGGGGGTTAAAGGTACATAGTTAGCATTTTAATTTTATTGTATATCTTTACAAGCATTAATTCGGGGCAGATTTCACTGTATATAATTAAAGTAATACTTAATTTATACATTATATACATGTTTCAGCGGGAAAACGGGGCGGGTGTTCGACAGAGGGAGGGGTTCGCGTTTGGAGGGGGAGGTTCGTAAAAAGGGCGCTCGAAAGAACAGGTACATCTGGTTGAACAACAGTTAATACCCAACCAAACGAAATACGCATCGCTAACCGCCCTTTTGTTGAGAAATTATGGTGCAAAATCCAAGGTCTCACTTAGCAAGGCTTCCGATACCAACGTTGTATAAGTCGGAAACTTGGTATATGTTAACATGGACCACCATGAGTCCTGTGCACGAAGTCGATACTTGTTGTTTCAGTCGAAGGTGTTTGGCGTAATGTGAGAAAATGTGTTGGTGCTCAGTTATGGAGATGTTCCGATTGAAAATGTCTGCAACATATACAATAACGTACTGACGCATAGATAGCCGTACGCACGTGCTTCCATATCAATCAAACAAATAGTTTTAAAAATCCATCCCGCCCTAAAAAAATGATTGGTCCATCCCTAATATGGCTGGCATCCATCGCGGAGTGCAAACACGAATCAGACAGCTGATATGACCTACCCGACGCCATTTACACTCGCTGTGAAGGGCACAGTGTTTACTTGGCTTTACACTTTACAACGTTTACTTATGTGAGACGGTCAAATTGTGCGAACGTACTGTATACATTCAAGTGTGCATTCACTTCTGTAGTGTAGTCATGGCCCTGGGATATTAGGAAGAAGATGTGGACGGCAAACACAGACGCTACTTGTTGTCCATCGAAAAATTCGACTTCATCTTAACACTAGTGAAAATTGAGCACGTCCTCCAAAGTTGGCTTCCTCTCACCACATTTCTACAGACCAAACAATATAATCTCTACATAACCAAAAGTATGGAATGTATTATTTGACAGTGCTGTAGAACTAAGGGAACGATTTGAGATTGAGGCGAGCAAGTCAGGCAATGATGGGGGACAGAGGCACTGTCCGTGAGAACGTGCCCGTTAAAGATAACTGACACACCCAACCAGTATTTGATGAAGGCAGTGTATCTGCCGTTCCTAGATTACTAGCTGCAGGAGATGGACACACGTATATTAGTAGCTCAGAACCTCCACGACAGCGGGTGGATCTGACACCAGAGCGAGTGTTCCATGCATCCAAGACAACATGTCAGGTGATCTGCGTTAGCTACAAAATGGAAGACAATATGGGATATGGTGAATGTCGCTGAGAGAGACCCAACACACGATACAGGAAATCAATCCTGTCCTGTGCCCTAACATGTATAGAACAGTCGTGATACTGCTGGTGATGTCTGTCCTGACTGCCACAACACAGCTATCATTTAGTGTCATGCGACGCCACGGTGACAACTGAGCGTTCGTCGGGATTGGCCTTTACGCGTGTCCACAAGGACAAGACGTTAGATGCAAAACGCATCATTCACCAGTTCGGTCGTTCAGCGCTAACATTCTGTCCCAATAAAGGAGACCATAGTAACTGAATCCTTTCTGTAGACATGATACACTCGTAAAAACTTATTACAGAAGCATTATCATTGCCTATATTGACTTATTATTAAATGGCTGTTATTATTACAAAGGGTTTGCATTTGTCTACTAATATAATTATCAGGATTGGTAATCATAGCGCGCGTCCTCGTTTCAATATTCTAATGCACGACTGAGATACAAAAGACCCACGCCGCGCTCACGTGATGGGAATATTTCAAGAACTGTACATAGGTGCTAACCCTGAGTGGTGCACACCTGTAAGACTGGTAAAAAATCCACAAAAATCACAAACGATCCCGTAAGATTATGTACGTCTGCTGGTTTGTCGCGCATGCTCAAATGAGTTCGCCGGGCAAACAAGGATATACTGATTGTGTCTTACGAGTCTTTGTCGCAGTTGACTGTAAACAGCTAAAGTATTCGCGAGAGTATATGAGTTCATTCTGCTACGACCGTCTTCACATGACCATCTGTTTACTAGTATAGAACAGCGGAGCATCTACATATACTGTATGGCCTACTTTCATGCATGTGTTACTGTTATTACTTTTATTAACTTATTTCTTGTGTATATATATATACTTTTATTAACAAGGTTTACCTAATATTTTATCCTCTTTACCCCGATGTTCAGAAAGCTTTATTGGACAATAAACTTGTAATAGCTCCGAGACACACCATTAATATTTGCATTTATTTAATGTGTACATTATCTGGCGAGTATACATTCCGTACATTTTTCTTGCTGTGTTGGCCTTTTTCAGTAAACGTCTTACGTTTCTCTAGATTGTCGTAGTTTTCCATTCAAAACCTGCTGCATGAAAAATAACGAATTGTCAGTCTTCGTCTGCTGCATTGAGGTATGGGGTCACACATAACCCGATAGTAAAATGTACCTACATTACAAGAGCTGCTGCTACGATGGTACAACCCGCAAAATTAAAGCTGCTGCTACGAAGGTGCATTGCAACCCATGATTCAAAAACTGCCCCAACGACAATCACGGTGCAACACACATTTCATGAACTGCTGCTGCTGTTTTTATTGATTGCCAGTTCCATCCCATTGTTGTGCCAATGATAACACGCCGTCGCATCTATGAGCATAACCGTTGGCAGTATAGGTCCAAATGGAACATGCCGATATGAACCCCATAGAATCGGTCCATCGTCCCGGCAGTATAAAACACCTTAACCGACCGATGGCGGCTGCCAAAATCGAGCCAATGGTAGTAATGGTAATGGCCAAATGTCGGCCCAACATTGGCACGATTGCTGTGACGCGATGCGTTAACTCTTAGGGTTCGTCAAAAATATAGCCATACAGTTTTATATTTACGACGCACCAATGTCAGGTGCTGATCCAGGATTTTCAGTTAAATGGGCGTCGACATTTGTGAGAGTAGTACAGCAAGCGACGAAGGCGCGTAGCTTTGCTGGGAGGGGGGGGACAGGCTCCAGTGGAGGGCACGTGAGGAGATTTGCAGGGGAGCGTGCGCCTGCCACAACAGTAGGCCTACGGGCCGAGTCTCTACAAAATTTCGCGGGCCGGCGCTGGGCCTACATTTTGCGGGCCCGGTCCGGGCCTGGGCTGAAAAATATTAAACATATCGGGCTTGGGCCGGGCCTGGGTCTAGTGTGAACGGGCCGGGCTTGGACCTAATAAAAATATTAATACAAACCCAGATTTTTTATTTAAAAATTAAGAAAAACTGATTATACATTTTATTTCCGGTTAATGAATGTATAAAATTATTTCTTTAGTATTACATAGTTGCAAATTGAGACCTTGCATGGAATTATAAATTACACCCGTGCTTTATATATTGGAATGTAATTTAACCTCTTCCAATAATATAATTTTAATAATGTGCATTTTTTTAATAGAGACATTTCATATAATAGCAATGCCTAGTATTGCATATACAGTACACACATTACACACTTCATATTACTAATACATAGTACAGACAGAATACTGATGTTACAGATGCATATGTTTTTGCATGAATGTAGCCTTTTGCATAGATTTAATGGCCCCATAAGTTCACTTGCCTACAATTTCTCCAGTACTGATTCATTCACACTTGTACTAATTCACACATGTCTGAACTTGATCTGTCTCAGGCTAGTGACTTGCATGCAGGCCTGCTGGAAATGCCACTGGGTGTCAGTGCCAGTGGGTGACATTTAATTGAAATATCAATTAATACCTAATTAACTGCCCTTACTGGTAACATAAATTAATTAAATTAATTTAACTTAGTCAAGCTAATTAATTTTTTTATGTTATTTTATAAAACGATACTTGCGGGCCGCGGTCTTACCCGTCTTTGGCCCGCGGGTATGGGCCGGGTCTGGGCCTGAAACGTGCGGGCCGGGAAGGGCCTGGGCCAAACATTAACGGTCTGGGTCGGGCCTGGGCCGGGCCTGGACCTAAATTCTAGTTTGCGGGCCGGGAATGGGCTCAAATTATAGGCCCGGGCAGTGTAGGGCACTAGTAGGCATATTCAGTATTTAACTACTGACGCCCCCTGGATCCGCCTCTGAATTTAATGCTGGCAAAAGGTGCTCTCACACCAGGTAAGGAAGCACCTCGACAGGTGTATTTGACAAGCCCCTTAAAAAGCGTGAAACTCTTATCTGTGTAAAGCTTTACACGATCCAGTCGGTATAAGGTGTACCTTTAATGTAGCGCCATCAAATCCGATCTGCACGTATTGTTGGATGACACAAGTAATTCTAGTATCTCTGCTGGCGCTGGCGTCAAGATCCGACATAAAGGTATATTGTCTGGTTAAGGATGGGACTCAGCTAATCACAGGTTCTATTGTTTATATTTACCTAATTCTGCTTTATTGATGTTCGGTCATATGAGAAGACATGCAACACGGCGCGATTTCTGGAAATAGAGCAATCGTTCGAGCAGTTTTTCTAAATGGTCAGATCGATGACACCGTGCTGACTCGGTGGAGCATGAAAGCCGGGCCCGACCCGCTAAATTTTAAGTGGGAGTTGAAATGTGCACAGTGCTGGCATATTAGCCAATCACAGCGACCAGTGACGACCGGTGGCGTTTATATAATAATTTGGCGGGGTGTTAAAGGTACATAGTCAGCATTTTTATATTATTGTATATCTTTACAGGCATGAATTCGGTGCAGATTTCACCGTATATAATTAAAGTAATCATTGATTTATACATTATATACCTGGTTCAACGGGGAAACGGGGCGGATGTTCCAGGGTGGAGGGATTCGTGTTTGGAGGGGGAGGTTCGTAAAAAGGGCGATCGGAAGAACAGGTACATTTGGTTGAACAACAGTTGATACCCAAACCAAACGAAATACGCATCGCTAACCGCCCTTTTGTTGAGAAATCATGGTGCACAATCCAAGGTCTCACTTAGCAAGGCTTCGGATACCAACGTTGTATAAGTCGGAAACTTGGTATATGTTAACATGGACCACCAAGTCCTGTGCACGAAGTCGATACTTGTTCTTTCATGCGAAGGTGTTTGGCGTAATGTGAGAAAATGTGTTGGTGCTCAGTTATGGAGATGTTCCAATTTAAAATGTCTGCAGCATATACAATAACGTACTGACGCATAGATAGCCGTACGCACGTGCTTCCATATCAATCAAACAAATATTTTTAAAAATCCATCCCGCCCTAAAAAAATGATTGGCCCATCCCTAATATGGCTGGCATCCATCGCGGAGTGCAAGCACGAATCAGACAGCTGATATGACCTACCAGACGCCATTTACACTCGCTGTGAAGGGCACAGTGTTTACTTGGCTTTACACTTTACAATGTTTACTTATGTGAGACGGTCACATTGTGCGAACGTACTGTATACATTCAAGTGTGCATTCACTTCTGTAGTGTAGTCATGGCTCTGGGATATTAGGAAGAAGATGTGGACGGCAAACACAGACGCTACTAGTTGTCCATCAAAAATTTCGACTTCATCTTAACACTAGTGAAAATTGAGCACGTCCTCCAAAGTTGGCTTCCTCTCACCACATTTCTACAGACCAAACAATATAATCTCTACATAACCAAAAGTATGGAATGTATTATTTGACAGTGCTGTAGAACTAAGGGAACGATTTGAGATTGAGGCAAGGAAGCCAGGCAATGACGGTAGACAGAGGCACTGCACTGTCCGCAAGAATGTGCCCGTTAAAGATAACTGTCACACCCAACCAGTATTTGATGAAGGCAGTGTATCTGCCGTTCCTATATTACTAGCTGCAGGAGATGGACACACGTATATTAGTAGCTCAGAACCTCCACGACAGCGGGTGGATCTGACACCAGAGCGTGTGGTCCATCCAGCTGTACGAGGTGTTCCAAGACAACATGTCAGGTGATCTGCGTTAGCTACAACATGGAAGGCAATATGGGAGACGGTGAATGTCGCTGAAAGACCCAACTCACTCGATGATACGATACAGGAAATCAATCCTGTCCTGTGCCTTAACATGTATGGAACAGTCGTGATACTGCTGGTGACGTCTGTCTTGACTGCCACAACACAGCGATCATTTAGTGTCGTGTGACGCCATGGTGACAAATGAGCGCTCGTCGGGAATGGCCCTTACGCGTGTCCACAAGGACAAGACGTTAGGTGCAAAACGCACTATGCACCAGTTTAGTGCTTTAGCGCTAACATTCTGCCCCACTAAAGGAGAAAGTAGTAACTGAACCCTTTCTATATATTTGATGTACCCGTAAACACTTACTACAGAAACATTACCACTGCCTACATATGTTTTCTTGG
Source organism: Lamellibrachia luymesi (assembly GCA_009193005.1). Lineage (NCBI taxonomy): Eukaryota > Metazoa > Annelida > Polychaeta > Sabellida > Siboglinidae > Lamellibrachia > Lamellibrachia luymesi. Next base: position 28,715 of record SDWI01001559.1, on the reverse strand, counting down.
CTTATTATTAAATGGTTGTTATTATTGCAATTGGTTTGAGTTTGTCTATTAATATAATAATCAGGATTGCTTCTTAGTACACACGGTCACCATAGCACAAGTTTTCCAAGTCCGTTAAAAAGTATGTTACAAATGCAAGTCTTGACACAATCGAGTCGGTCTAAACATGTAGCGGTAAAACCCGACCTGACATTTATACCTGGATCACCCGGCGCGATTGGCCTAAAACTGCAAGTTTTCTTCTCTAGATCCTGTATTCTGTATCCGGTAAAATAAAATCTCACAGGTATGCCGCATGACGCACACAGGCACGCGGGCACGCATGAACGCATTCACGCACGCACGCACATGTGACACATCATATACACGCAAGCATAATGGGGAATCCAGGTAATTGATTTTGTTTACCTTTGATCAGGGCCGATCTGACAGTACGTGAGTCTACATATACACATGCATCAATCCGACATTGACATGCCAATCGTTGATAACCCGAAGCCGACTGAAGGTTTAATAGTCGGTGATACATCAGGAACAAACGTAACTTGCTGACAATCGGTTAGTCAAAGTTATGGCTGCATTGGCCTCTTGGCAACTTGTGAAACCTGCATGGGTCACATACATACGTGTGCCTATACGTATATAATGTGTGTAACTGTAACGTAATTAAAGAGCTTTTCAAGTTAATTGCCCCGTGCCAGCTTTATATCTTTCATGAAATGAAAGGATTGTTTAATAAACAATTTTGTGAGCTGCTTATAGTTAGTATTGTTTTAACGCAATGATGCGATAAAAACACGTCTGATTCAAGTAAAATGTTTTGGTTCAAATCCAACATGGTGCCCATGATTAGAAGCATAGTTGTTCCCCATCAAGATGCGACCACGCGTTCTCAATCAACCCGACGCAGTACCAATACAGCAGGAAATAAACGAGGCACTCACTATAAGACATAACAACATTTTTGCTGTTATTTTTTTATAATTATTTTTCAATTAGTCTTACAATTATTTATGAAAACAACTGCAGCTGCAAATTAAACAATGTTGTTCATTAAAATGGTGGTTTATTGTTTTCCTACATAGGTAAAATTAACGCATCATGGTGTGTACACACATACGTATACACATACGTACACACATACGTATACGTACACACATGCGTATACGTACACATAGCCCGGGGCTTTTTCTTATCTAGATCCTGTATATGTGCTGGCGTTATGACTCGACATGAATAATCTGGTTGAGGATATCGGTAACATAAAATATTATAGGTGTGCCGCACGCACGCACGCACGCACGCACGCACGCACGCACGCACGCACGCACGCACGCACGCACGCACGCACGCACGCATGACACATCATATATACGCAAGCATAATGGGAAGTTCAGGTAATCGATTTTGTTTACCTTTGATCTGTTTGCTCGTGACGGCGTTCAAGATGTTCGCTCATCCGAGACGACCAGCAACACGGCGCGATTTCTGGGAAATCGTGCGGCTTTTCGGAAAGAGAGATGCGCTCGAACAGCTTCTCTAAACGGCTTCTCTAAACGGCCAGTGACACGGCTTCTCTAAACGGCCAGTGACACGGCTTCTCTAAACGGCCAGTGACACGGCTTCTCTAAACGGCCAGTGCAGTGACACAGCGCTATTTTTGTCATAGCGCTGACTAAATTAATCCCATCAATGTATATGAACGTTGTACTACCACGAGAGTAACATGCACAAACATATATGATTTTAGAACTGTTTAAATGTGTAAACAATAACACTTAGCTACTATTATTTCAATGATGACTTGCATCAAGTTCCACTTGACAAAAGGCATATATTAATACAATCTACAATTTTACCAACACAAAATGTAATTGTCAATTGAAATAAAGTTAATTATTGATTTAATTTAATTGAAAAATGTCTCAACTTCTCAAGTTAATTGCCCCATGCCTAATTTACATCTTTCATGAGATGAACGGAATATTTGATAAACTGTTTTTGTATGATGCTTGTATCTTCTTTTAACATAGTGATGCGAAAAAAACCCGTCTAATTCTAGTAATTTTTTTAGGTTCAAATCCAACATGGCGTCCATGATTATAATCATAGCAGTTCCCCTTCAAGATGCGATCACGTGTTCTCGATAAATTCGATGCAGTACCAATAAAACCGGGAATAAATGAGGCACTATGAAACATAATACAATTTTTACTGTTATTTTTATAATTATTTTTACAACTATATTTTCACAATTATTTATGAAAAGAACTGCAGCTGCAATAAAACAATGTAGTTAATTAAAATGTGATCAGATCAATGGTGGTTTGTTGTGTTATGACAATGCCAGATTTAACTAAAGTTGGTAAGTACACACATACGTCTGCACATGTTAACACGTTTACTAGAATTTTTGATGGACATAGCCAATAGTGTGACTAATTAATGATAACAAATGGGAGTATAAACGATAGGCCTATTAAAAAAGTACTGATTATTGCCAGGCAGGAAAACATAATATGTAACTGTTTTGCTCGGCAGTCTGAGTAAGCGACTGCTACAGATTTTTTTATTTGTAAACTATTTGGGGTTGGATAAATTTTCAGTCGAAATGTCCTTGCTTTGAGATAAAACTGAAAGTATTGAGTGGAACAATTCAAGATATGTCATTTTACAAGGTAGTCTCAATTTAAATGCAAAAGAGTGCACCCTCGTTCAGGGTATTACTGTTTCACTTTTAAATATGTAGCGGCATTCCCAACAAACAATTAATGCATTTGCTGTAACCTTGAACAAAGATTACAACCAATCGGAATAAATACACTTTTAAGATCATTATTTAAATATTAGTGGCATAATAATTATTATTATGCTTATTATCATAATTATAATAATAGGAATACTAATAATTGTCATTAGTATTATTATTCTAATAGCATACAATCATTTGAGCTTACATTTTACAAACAAACATTTTCTTTAAACCATGTATTTGATTGGTAGTATGTGTATGTTCATGAGATAGAGGATGAGCCGGGCCAACCAACGTCAACGACACCATAATAAGTGACTTCAGCGACAACAATAAAGTTCGAGTTCCGTCGGCCGCCTGCTACGTGAAGGCTATTGTCGTTTCTCAAAGTGTTCGCTCAACCGGAACGGCCGGAATCACACGCCGTATCTAGGGAACGGTGTGCATGGCTTTGGCGCCTACACGGTGCCTTTTTTGTTCGACAGAAATATATAGCTATAGTTATTTCGCTTCAAATTCCAAGATAAATTTTAGTGTAAAACAATGACCCTGCAAGTGTTTACTAAATGAAGTTCTTTACATATAGTCGCAACATTATAAGTACGTTACGTGCGCTCTATTGTTGGAAGCAGACCTGTAGCGAAGCTTCTACAGTTGGCCATGTTTGATGAGTGCACATTAAAAGTGATGTCTGATTGTCCATTATATCTGGAGGCAGGGTGTGTTTGATCTTGACCCCATTCACCAGATAAGTTCATTCTGCTGCGACGGCCTTGACATGACCACCTGTATACCAGCCTTGAACAGTGTACCCCTACATTATCTGGCAATTATACATTCCCTACATTTCTTCGCTGGTTTGGCCGTTTTCAGTAAACGTCTTACGTTTCTCTAGATTGTCCTAGTTTTCGTCTCAAAACCTGTTGCATGCAAAACTACGTATTGTCAGTCAACCTCCAAATGAGGTTTGGGGTCACACATAACCCGATAGTTGTAACCATTTAGATAAGAGTTGTGATCATGGTGATACTGCTCGCAGTAAAAATGTTGGCACAGCGGTACAACTAAAATCTAAATCGTGCACCAATAACGGCGAAGAGCTACTGCTACAACGGTACGACCTACATTACAAGAGCTGCTGCTACAACGGTACGACCTACATTACAAGAGCTGCTGCTACGATGGTACAATCCGCAAAATTAAAGCTGCTGCTACGAAGGTGCAACCCATGATTCAAAAACTGCCGCGACGACAATCACGGTGCAGCACACATTTTATAAACCGCTGCTGCTGTTTTTGAGATTGCCAGTTTTTTTTTCAATTTAATATATTTATTTATGACTAAAACTGATACAAACAGCATGTTCATACATATGTCCATACGATATGATTAGCTAAGCACATATAGATAAGGATATAAAATCTTTTTGGACTAAATCCAAAATATTATGTATATACAACATCTTTATCCAATGACGTTGTATTCGAGATTGCCACTTTAAATCGATGCTCTCAATCGCAATGACCATCTTGTTATCGGTAGCATCAAATCTCAACATAAATTTATACACATGATTCCAAGTCACCGCTTAACTGTTGGGGCAACGGTTTTCTGCAAACATGCAGTACTTAGTTAGTCAGAGCATCATCCGAAATACATTATTATAAGCAACCGCAAAACCGTTGGCAATATAGGTCCAATGGGACATGTCGATGTAAAACCTATATAAATTATAAGTACGTTACTTCCGCTCTATTGTTGGTAGCAGACCTGTAGTGAAGCTTCTACAGTTGGCCATGTTTGATGAGTGCACATTAAAAGTGCTGTCTGATTGTCCATTATATCTGGAGGCAGGGTGTGTTTGATCTTGACCCCATTCTGCTGCGACGGCCTTGACATAACCATCTGTATACCAGCATTGAACAGTGTACCCCTACATTATCTGGCAATTATACATTCCTTACATTTCTTTGCTGGTTTCGCCGTTTTCAGTAAACGTCTTACGTTTCTCTAGATTGTCCTAGTTTTCGTCTCAAAACCTATTGCTTGCAAAACTACGTATTGTCAGTCAACCTCCAAATGAGGTTTGGGGTCACACATAACCCGATAGTTGTAACCATTTAGATAAGAGTTGCGATCATGGTGATACAGCTCGCTGGAAAAATTTTGGCACAGCGGTACAACTAAAATATAAATCGTGCACCGATGACGGTAAAGAGCTACTGCTACAACGGTACGACCTACATTACAAGAGCTACTGCTACAACGGTACGAACTACATTACAAGAGCTGCTGCTACAACGGTACGACCTACATTACAAGAACTGCTGCTACGATGGTACAACCCGCAAAATTAAAGTTGCTGCTACGGAGGTGCAACCCATGATTGAAAAACTGCCGCAACGACAATCACGGTGCAACACACATTTCATGAACTGCTGCTGCTGTTTTTGAGATTGCCAGTTTTTTCAATTTAATATCTTTATTTATGAATAAAACTGATACAAACAGCATGTTCATACATATGTCCATACTATATGATTAGCTAAGCACATATAGATAAGGTAAAATATATCAAATAAACAATATTGCACAGTGCAGCCTACAATAGGTAGACTCAATCCAAAATATTATGTATATACAACATCTTTATCCAATGACGTTGTGTTCGAGATTGACACTTTAAATCGCTGCTCACAATCGCAATGACCATCTTGTTTTCGGAAGCATCAAATCTCAACATAAATGTATACACATGATTCCTAGTCACCGCTTGACTGTTGGGGCAACGGTTTTCTGCAAACATGGTGGAAGCACTGCAGTACTTAGTTAGTCAGAGCAACATCCGAAATACATTATTATACGCAACCGCAAAACCGTTGGCAACGCAGGTCCAATGGGACATGTCGATGTAAAACCTATATAATCGGTTCGTCGTCCCGCCAATACGAAACACATTAACGGATCGATGGTGGCCCAACATCGGCAAGACTGCTGTGACGCGATGCGTCAACTCTTATGGGTCTTAAATATAGAGCCATACAGTTTTATCTCTACGACGCACCAACTTCAGGTGCTGTTCCAGGAGTTTCAGTTAAACGGGCGCCGACAGCAGAAAACGACGGCGGAAACAAATTGAGAAAGAAAACAAAGTTGTAATCTGACGCAACGTGAAAGGGTTGAAACAACAATTATATATAGCAAATAGAAGTACCGAATGTAGGTGATTTGAGGGGGGAGGGTACGCGGGGAGATTTGTCGGGGAGCGTATGCCTACCACTACAGTAGGGTAAGGTGGGCCAAAAAGTGGGACTGTATACAATGGACACGGGAACTTATACAAAAGAAGTAAATACATACAATAGGCTAATACGATTATAATAGTGGTATAAATGTATCCGTTGTGGGTGATATATGAAAAAAAGTATTCAAGTAAGGAAATTATAATATCGCAAACCCCCAGAGGGGTCTTCTTGCCCCGTGGGTGGGCTTCTTACCCACCATAGGAACGAACCTCCGCTAAAATGGCTACAACTTTTTCCAGAGACTAAGTACGTCAACAATTTCAACACACGGAACGTACCTAAGATACTGAACTAGAACATTCATAACACATGTACAATTTTTACCGAAAGGATTCTTTCCCGCATACAATTTCCCCTGAAATGGGGGTCTTCTCACCCCACCCTACCCTATTAGGTATTCAACTACTGATGCTGGCAAAACGCTGAGGTAAACATGTAACCCTTACTTGTTCAAAACGTGACACGATCCAGTCGGTATGAGCTGTACCTTTAATGTAGCGCGGTCAAACCCGACCTGCGCTTATTGCTGGGTGACGCAAGTGATTTTAACCCGGGGCGTTTCGCCTGATTTCCCAGAAACTGCATATTGTCTTTATATTATATATATAT
>SDWI01001559.1:0-17888 GCA_009193005.1 Lamellibrachia luymesi | reverse complement strand
TATCTTGATGTGAACATTGCTAATGTACTGGTATGAATTATTTGTGGTTACATTTTATGAGTAAAATTGCTTTGAAATGGCTTAGTAGATTGGAGAGACTTATTAGGATTCAAATGGTTGTGGCCTTTGTTTATAGTTGTACTGTACTCCGTGTAATTAAACATTAATTAATGAACCAAGCAAACTTTACATTATATTTATAAGGAACAATAATATTTATCTAGTTAACTGTATATGAAATCATGAAGTCACGGTTCAACAAAATGTACAAACATCACCAAGTTCATTATATTTGTTTATCAATCATATTATACGTACACACAATCAGCAACACACACGCTATATAATTAACAAATGGTTCAGCATAATACAAATGTAATTGTAATTGAAATGGTATAATTGTAATTGATTTGAAAATTTTTGAAGTGTCATTGAATAAAAAAATTGAAAGTAATTGTAATTGATTTGATTTTTTTGTAATTGGACCCAGCCCTGATATATATATATATATATATATATATATATATATAGTCTTTGGTATAACACTGTTCTTGATAGTTTCTAAATACTAAACAAAAGTATCCTCCTATGCACTGTGACATAAGGATAAACGATAAGATTATCAAAACGTACTTTTATGAATAATTATAAATTTATATGTTGAACTGATTTGTGGGAAAACAAGACCACCTTTAAGATGACAATACAAAAATAGGAAGTGACACGTCATATACATATATATATAATATAGTGACACGTCATATACATATATATATATGATGTGTCACTTCCTATTCTTTCAATGGCAATTACCTAAAAGTGCTGCCACCTAGCGGCTGGGTTTATCAACTAACTGAATAGCAAGACACATGCAGAGAAAGTTGTGTTGACTGCAACCATGGTTTATTTTTTTGTAGAATAAGTCAACCAATATATTTCACAGGTTAGATGTGTCCAATATATACATTACATACGGCAAATACAATGTCAGTGATGCAGTATTTAAGGTATTTCAAGACAATGACATATTGCTATATCGGTAGCATAAAATAGAATTGTTGTAACAGCAAGTAAGCAATTACCATTTCAAGTCTAATTAATAATTGTGAAATATAAATTTTTTACTACCAAACAATTGCATAGGAGCGACCTCATAAGTGACGCATAATGTGACCTGTATGAAAAACACTAATTACAGTGAACTTATACACTTTGACAGAATCTCGCAGAATATATGCAATAGTTTTAACATTTTGCAGCTACGTTTTCCATGTGCACATTTATTATCTATATTTGATGTCTTGATGGCATGGAAAAGCCTGACTTTCATGAACAACCATGCCACACACACCAGCTTCTGTTTACAGGTCATGGAGTCACAATCTGCCATGCCTTCACAATAAGGTTCTGCATTATATGAGGAAAGTGATCGACAAAAACAGTCTCAAATTTTTCTATGCGTGAAGTGAAATAAAGTGAAGAATAAATCAATGTACCTGTTGCTTGGTAGGCTTTTGCCTTCAAAAACTCAGTTGTGGGTTCATTGTCAGAAAGGTTAGGCACTGTAAATTTGGACAGGACAATGGTATCCTTCTTAACATGTATCCAGCCATATTTTCTAAGCAGTCCTGGTTAAGTCAGTTAGTTCATAAAAATTAGAAATCATGATTTGCACTCAAATCAGCCCAAAGTGAAAGCAGACTATTGATTGAAATTTTCCACCCATTCAAACACTTGGCAGCTGTATCGTATCTAGAAATGTAAGGGCATCTTTCAAAAATTGCACACGACCACTCTCATTCTGAATGGCATGGTGGAATTTCTGCCTGCATTTGAGTGAATTACTGTTGAAAGCATTAAACATTTCATGAAACATTTCAACGAAACTAGCAGTATGCTTTGCTTGTGCATCGAACTGACCTAGAATAGAAAGTGTGGATATACCTGCAACAGAGTGGCTTAAAACCTGAGCAGCAAGATTTACATGCATTGCAGAGAAAGGAGGTAAGTCAATATGCTTGTCTTGCAATTTAGGAGCCATGCAAATAGTATTTGCTTTATCAAAACCATAAAACTGGGTAACACTGATTGATTGTTCACAATGAAGCCATGTTTCTTGAAGTTGTTGTGCACATTTTTCAACAAGTGGGGTGGATCATATATAACATATGTTCTTGTGGTCAACTGTGATGAATGGTTTATCACAGGTTTATATTTTCTCCAATGATTCTATAAACTGACGATTATTCCAGCCTTGGTCGCAAATTAACACCTTAACAGAGAGGCCAATCTTTGTAAATTTATCTATACATGACCGAGTGAGTGACTGCAGTATTTTCCCTGTGATAGGACCGGAACTTAGATGATAAACCCCGAACCATGAAGACAAGTGCATGTGTCGCCATGTACATGCTCTGACCCAAGTCGCCAAAGTTTTCAAAACCGTCAACGACATCACGTTGAGAATTATATACCAAAGCAGACTTAAGAGAAATCTCATCAAAAGTTACAGCACATTGACAAGCAATTTGAGACATACTATCAAATTTGAGTTTTAGCGCATCAAACATCTTATTACTGAAGCCAGGAGACAAGTTAGACTTCCGCAGTGATCTAAACAGGGTTGACCTTGACGGCAAACAAAATAATCTGGAGAGCAGGCGATATGTTTTTTGGCTATGGTAAAAAATGGACAAATTTAGCATATTGTCTGAGATGGACCATCTGTCATGAATTTTCTTGGGAACGATAAAGTTTGTTAATCTAGGGGTAAATAAATAACGGTGGATGGGCCGACGTGACTTTCTTTGCTTTCGGGTTCTGACAATGTATATAATAATAAATACTATGGCAAATACACCTAATTGATATAGTTTGCACATTTATTACGTAAATAGTACAACATAATGTGTTCGCAACATAAACATGTATATAAAATAACAAGTATATATTTTAATATATTAACTATCTCTGGTTTTCACATTATGACATAATGACAGTTGAAATTGGGACTACTAGTGAAGATTATAAGTTAGAATAACAATTTTCAATCTTACCGGAAATAGAGTTCAAATGGTTCCAAATCTGGTCACACATCCTATCCGTGGATAAAAACTAAACCCGAACATCGACTCCTTCCCTGGGTCGCCACAGGGATGACGCTAACACTTTTCATGCACAACACTTGACGATCGAACACTTTCACAGTGATTGGCGAAACGAGATGAACAAGTCGAATGAACGGAAAGTGCTCCGACAATGGAAATCGAAGTAGAATAGACAAACGCTTTGATGAATGTGTAGGTTGATGTATGTCATGCGATCATCAGGATGAACGTCTTGACGAAACCAGATCGATGCAGAATAGACGAACGCTTCGATGAATGTGTAGGTCACGCGATCATCAGGAAGAATGTCTTGACGAAACCAGATCGATGCAGAATAGATGAACGCTTCGATGAATGTGTAGGTCGATGTAGGTCACGCGATCATCAAGATGAACGTCTTGACGAAACCAGATCGATGCAGAATAGACGAATGCTTCGATGAATGTGTAGGTCGATGTAGGTCACGCGATCATCAGGATGAACGTCTCGACGAAACCGCTTCAACGTGGATCTTCGATGATTTAATGAATATCTTGTCTCTCCGATGAATTTTTAACGAACCAATTAAATAAACAGATTGATACTAAACTCATTATAAGGATTATGTCATCCTTTCTTCACTAACAATAAAATCAGAAAACATCAACTTAACAATAAGGGCATTACTCGCCCAAGATAATAAGTTTCTACATTGTTGCTAAACGTTCAGCTCATAAATGCAGCTGTAAAAAAATAAACGTCTTCACATGCTCAAATCAAAACTCTGAATGATGCTCAAAGTTGTTAGTGGCGTTAAAAACAAATCGGGATGATTTCTGTGTTAACCAATCAAATCATATTAATTTTAGAGATGGTACTCAGTGTTTCTACGCCATTCTTCAATCCCCAGATGCCATTGGAGGCGGGAGTCTTAAGTGAGTTTTGCATTCGGCACTTAAGGAAATTTGTCGATCAGTGAAAGAAACCGTATAGAACCATGTTTCATCTTATCCGTTACTGATAATTCAGCAAATAATCTAGTAACTTTTCCACTAAAATACTCAATCCTGATAAATATAACGAACTGGGTAACTGGAACTGGAACCATATTTGTTCTATGTTATTAAAAGGTTTTATCAATAAAGTAAATAAGAAAACAATGTCACAGCGAAACAAGTGACTTCAAACAGAGTAATCGAACAAGTGTTGTCCGTGGACTGTCGCATGTCTGGGGTTAGACAAATGGACACAAATTCGTGGTATCTGAATTTGTATGACAACTTTTGTGAAGATATGAAAATGACAGTGCAAGCTGTATGATAAATTGTAATAATTTAAAATAATTTTGCTCATCAATACAATTTAAAACATGGATGTAAAATAAAAATTCCGTGACACCATTGTTTACTTCGTTTAGACATTCGAATCTGAGTTTCAATAAATGAAATGGTATTGTCTGAGAGATAGTAGGATAATTGTGACATAATGTGTTTTATACGCATGTCTTGTGCTGTAAATTTTGTAGAACATTTCTTCTGCTTCTTCAAATGACAGACTTTCATTCGCAGTCGAGCAACTTTTTTTGGTAGTTTTCGATTTTTCGGATGCTGCACTCAGATGAGGGACCAGGCAATGGTTCATCCGATAAACATGTAGTCTAGCTGGATTCAAGTGATTTACCTGCAAAACACATACATTTTACTAATGCACCCAGAATTATTGAAATGAAACTGGATATAACTATATTGGTACATACATTCACAGTGATTATAGTTTGTGTTTTAGGTAAAGAAACATTTTGTTTAATATATACAAACTGACAGATGGATACAAGGATACAGAGATGAAGAGAACTGAGCATAGAAATATCCATGCAGGACAACTAATCCTAATCTAACAACTAATCAATTAAATGTATTCTTACTGTGTAATTCAAGAGTGTGTTGTTCCTTTCGCTGTCTCTTTGATGCTATTCTGGGAGGTGGGTTTGCCACAGACTCAAATATAGTTGGGATCGCATATGCATCAACGATGTGTGTGCTGGGTCCTTGAACTGGCTATCTTCAAAATGAGTTGAACACATTCAGTAGTTATTGTAGAGTTGAGTTGGTGTTTTCATATCTAAGTCGGCTTGTCTGCTGTTGATAACCCATTTCGTTGACCTGTCAGCAAAAAAATCAAACACATAAAAATTGAGGTCATGTATTAAGACAAAAATCACTCTAGCAAAAGAATTACGGAATAGTAAGTTATGCTTAATGGTAATTTTCAATATGGCATGCTGTTAAAGATAAAATGTGGCTATGCATGCAGTAACATTGCAGTTCACCAACTGATTTAATATCTATGAGCAGTACCAGCCTCGTGACCAGCTAACAATCCTGATAGTGATGGTTATGCCTATGGCATGCATAGCCTATGACTTTTAATACCACTAATTTTTATGAAAATTGCATTAACTTCTGCCAATGTATCATACCTTGAAAGAGATTGGGGCAGGGAGCCTTCTGGCTCATATATAGCCCCCCAAACAGTGGTTATGGCAGTAATTTTTATATTTTGTTTTGAAATTGTTAACTGTTAGTGCATTGACACAATCGCTTGGTAGGGTATTCCACAGCTTGATTACTCGCTGTGTAAAGAACTTGTGGCGCGCATCTAGTCGACTGCGGTGTCGAACTATTGACTTGTTGTGTCTTCCTGGACGGAGGGTATGGATTAGCGCGAATATTCACTTAGTGTCTACATCAGTAAATCCATTAATACATTTGAACAAATCTAGCATATCAGCCCTTTTCCTCCTATCTTGTAAAGACAGGAGGCCAATCTCAGATAATATGGGAGCTTAGAGATTACAGTGGTCATCTTAGTGGCCCTCCTCTGGACACTTTCTAATTTGTCTATATCTTTCTGAAGATGTGGGCACCATGCCTGTTGGCAGTTTTCGATGATGGGTTGGACCAAGGTGATGTATACGTTTTTGATGTTTTTCATGCTTTTGTCTGTGTAGGTCCTACGAATTGTCCCTAGTATTCTATTTGCTTTCTTGACTATGTAGTTTACTTGCCCCTTTACTTTCAGTAATTTATGAATGTGTACTCTTAGGTCTTTTTCTTATCTATCGATTTTATACGTACATCTCCCTTAAATTTGTCATAGTTTGGGTTGTTGTATCCAATGTGCAGGCATTTGCATTTAGTGAAGTTGAATAGTAGCTGCCAATCCTGACTCCATTTGTACATACAATGGAGGTCTTCCTGGTAAAAGCATATTCAACTTCAGGAACTTGTCTCAACGTTTTTGTGTCATCAGCAAACTTTAACAGGGAGCTTACTACAGTTGAGTCAATGTCGTTTATAAAGATAACAAATAACATTGGGCCGAGTATTGATCCCTGTGGTACACCACTGATCACTTTTTGCCAGTCTGACTCTGCACCACTTATGCACTCTTTGTCTTCTATCTGTTAGCCAACTTTCTATCCATCTGTTGGTCTTGCCTGTAATGCCATGAGCGGTTAGTTTTGAGATGAGTCTGCGATGAGGGACCGTATCAAACACTTTACTGAAATCTAAGTAGATCACGTCAACTGGATATCCTTTGTCAATATAAGAAGTCACTTTTTCTAGAAATATTAGCAGATTACTAAGACAGCTTCTTTTTGGTCGAAAACCATGTTGTGAATCTAGACTCAGCTTGTGTTGCTTAAGATATGGATTCCAGAATGAAGAACTCCATCACCTTGCATACTTGTGAAGTTAAACTAACTGGCCGGTAGTTTCCTGGCTTGGAATGTTGTCCTTTCTTGTAAATTGGAATGACATTTGCGTCAACCAGTCTTGTGGTACCTGCCCACTTTGAAAGCTCTTTGTAAACAATGCATTTAATGGCCTGGCTAGTTCTTCGGCACATCTGTTCAGCACAATTGGGAAAATCTGATCTGTTCCCGGAGATGTGGATGCATTTAGCTTCTTAATGTAGTTCCATATGTTTTATGTTCTGTGGTATGATCTAATAACCCTATGTGTGCCAACAGTGCAAGTGACAGCCCTGTCACTGTCTCTACTGCCGAGGCTACGCCACGGCTACCACCCTACTCTAGATGCACTGATAGCCTAGGCTAGCACTGCCACTGATGCAGGCAGTCTACGACTACCGTTGTCTAGCCTCAGGCTGACAGAATCACATATTTATACAGACTAGATCAAGGTCACAGTGCTAAATCTTGCTAAAGTCATTTCACACTGACAGTAGTCGACAGTACTATTTTAGTAGTAAGTAAACACTCGTTTACTCGCAGCTAACGCATGCTTGGACGTCATCTTAGAAGTTGGCGATAATAGGGCACAATCACAACATTGTGCTTATTGTTACTGTTATTTATGCAATAATGCTTTAATTTACTTACTTATCTTTGTCCTTTTCATTCGGAAATCGAAATAAGCAGACATCTGAATTGTAGGTTATGTCATGGCAACCAGTTGTCGCGCATATCCTGCCACCACGCTTTATTGGCCGAACATCAGCCATTTTTAGTTGATAAAACCAGCCGTCAGGTAGCGCTAGTGGCGTCGTGATTACACGAATACCCCGAAGTGACACGTCTTATTATATTTATAGTCTTTGGTTATACTACTACAGTGCATAATGCATAAATATGTACACAATTCCCCTGAAATAATGATGTGAATGGGACATGTCAACTGACATTTAATGAAGCATTTGAATCACACCCTTCTGAAAGCGTTTCAAATGACAAACTCCCAGCGCAAGGCGAGCTGACTAGCTTAACGTATACTCAATTAAGATACTGCCATAGTTTCTCACATTTTGAAAAGAATGTTTTATTAGAATTAGCACACAAGCATAGAGGCCATATTATAAGAACATTAGCAAGCTGAAAAGAATACAAACATGAGCAACTAAGCTAATCACTGAAGTTCAAAGTTTGTCCATGTCATGTATATATTACTGCTAATCCAGTTGCGTCATCAATTCAGACACATCATTGCTTATGATGGTTTACGTCAATTCAAGTCACTTGTTATCAGAGTATGGGTCAATTATATTACCGATATAAAAATCCAGTTCGATCCAAATAAAAATACAAATTCTAAATGTATATCAAGTTCCGCTAGATGGCGTCACTTTTATGTGTCCCATATTTGGTACGAAGGCGTGACGCTCGCGTCACATGGTCGCGGGAAAAGCCAAAATACTCGGTATGCAAATGGCGTGATCGAGTTTGTTTACCTTCATATCGACCAATGAATGTCTTCTTTACATTATGGGCGCGGAAATTTTTTCATTCCGACGCTTTTGTGACTGTACGAAGCTGAGTAAATTTTGTTTTGCTTAAACTTGTTAAAAAGTACATATAATATAAAGAAGAATTTTATAGGAATAAAAAGAACAGTACAATAATTACTTAGCTTTAAAATGATGTGCATATTATTGCAGTGCACAACTGCCGTTTTTCAGAAAAACGTGGGCAACATGACCCGGTGTGCGCTAATTTGTTATGTTTTGTCGTTCGGAAGCTACGGTCGGTGGCTTCGAGTGAACGAATATTTTAAAGACCCTTCGTCGCATCGTAATCCGTTGACATCCGTATTCCTGCAGTTAACTAATTGCATGTTTGGTTGATAACAGTTATTACAAATGTATTATTTTGTCTATCCGTCAATATTTTTATTGTTAAACATCACGAAAGGCAAATTAATGCAAGATGATTTGACAGCGTCATCTGCAATACGCGAATATGAAATCTTTCCGAAGAATCCGAGCAATCCACATTTCAACAATTAACTGCTGGCACATTCTGTTTATAACATTTGTTACATGTGTATTTTTGTAGTTTGTGTAGCAGTATTTACTATTTGTTGTGTCAGAAATTATGTTTTATTGTTTTTTTTTGGTTGAGTTTTACTGCATACCTTTTTTACTGATTATATAATTTGTAAATTGTAATAACTGATGCGAGTTGTGTAGTGTTTTTAAGGTATGCGTTGATAATGAATACTTTATGATGAATAATTTTTTTGTATTCGTATACCTATATGTTCGGTCGCCTTCCATTGCTCACTGTTAAAAACCAAGTAATAATTTTTTTAAGCTGCAGATACTTTTCACTTTAATATTTGATTATGCATATTTTATACTTAATATCTACCACCATTTGTATTTTGTAAATTTTAATTTGCAGTGATCATTTATGCCAACTTGAATATTTTCTCAATTATCGTTATTTTATTTTACACATTATTTGACATCTTAGATTTTAGAATATCCAGTTTTGTTTGTGCAAGATTTACTGTTATAAAATGTACTTTTGATATTTGTAAATTTTATCATCCGATAATATCTGATATATAATATTATAATTACTAATTTAATTATTCAAAAGTATTTTGTGTTACAGGTAAAGGTATTCAGCAGCAACTTGTGTTCACAGACTTCAGCTAGTTTGTGATTCATATGGATTACAATTGGCTGTTACGATACAAATGAATCGAGTGATGAACACCTTGGATAACACTGCATGCACTATTGCAACATCATATAAGACTTCATCTCAGGACAGCTGTTCCTTTCTTCAGTGACGATTTGAGATAGATTCATCGTCCATCGATGAGCGATATCAAAGTGATCAATTCTGGTTTTCACAAATGTACTGGCATCTACGATAACCATATACTCTTACACATGGACATTACTGCCATACACTCATCTAACATGATAAACAAAAGCTTGATGCTGAGACAGTGTGCTTGTGGAACATTGACACACCATTGCATTTGCCTGCAAGAAAAAAAAAGGCTCAGATGGCAAGTGGACAAGGAAGCCATTGGCTTATCGAGAGTCCAACAATGTTCATCTATTTATAACCCGCCCTCCTGAGATATGTGTCAACCTTGTTTTTAAACATATTCACGCTGCTAGCAGTTACACAATCTGTAGACAATTTGTTCCATTCATTTATTGTCCTCTGTGAGAACGAGTGCTTCCTGATGTCCAATCTACATTGATCCTTTACTAATTTTACCTCATGTCCTCTAGTTCTGCTATCCTTCTTGAGTGAGAAAAACATATTTCTATCAATATTTTCATACCCATTCAATATCTTAAAAACTTCAATCTGATCTCCTCTTAACCTCCTTGTCTCTAGAGTTGTTAAACCACATTCTTTCAGGCGTTCTTCATAACTAAGGTCTCTCAGTTCTGGAATCATTTTAGTTGCTCTCCTTTGTATGCGTTCAAGCGTATCTATATCCTTCTTACGATATGGTCTCCATGCTTGTATACAGTATTCTAAATGAGGTCTAACTATTGCTTTATAAAGAGGTATAATTAACTTTTTTCCCTTGTATGTTATGTTTCTTCTAATCAATCCAAGAATTTGATTACCCTTTGAAGCTGCAATACCACACTGCTCTGAAACTTTCATATCAGCGCTTATTGTAACTCCTAAGTCCTTTTCTTTTACAGTAGTACCCAGAACAGTATCTCCCATTTTATAGTTTACATTCAAGTTCCCATGTCCTGTATGTAGGCATTTACATTTCCCAAAATTGAACAACATCTGCCATTTCTCAGACCATTTCACTAATCTGTCTAGATCGTTTTGTAAATGTTGTTTATCACCATCAGTATTAACCTTTCTAAACAGTTTTGTGTCATCCGCAAATTTCAGTACGTTACTTGTTATACTGTCGTCCAAGTCATTGATATAAATTAAGAATAATATAGGTCCTAATACTGATCCTTGAGGTACCCCACTCAAAACCGATTTCCAATTTGAAACTTCTCCATCTACTACAACTCGTTGTCTTCTGTCAGTCAGCCATTGTTCTATCCAGTCAGTTATGCTATCCCCGATACCATGGGCTTTTAATTTAAGTAGTAATCTTTGATGTGGCACTTTGTCAAAAGCTTTCTGAAAATCTAAGTAGATAATATCTACTGGCGATCCCACGTCTATCCACTTAGTGATTTCTTCCAAAAAACATAACATATTTGTTAAGCATGACCTCGCTTTAAGGAATCCATGTTGAGATGAATTTAATAATTTATGCTTAACGAGGAAGTCCACCATATGGTCTTTAATTAACCTTTCTAATAATTTACAAATCACTGACGTTAAACTCACTGGTCTGTAATTCTCTGACTTATTTCTCGAACCCTTTTTAAATAATGGTATGATGTTTGCTTCTTTCCATTCAAACGGAACAACTCCCTCTTTTAATGACAAGTTGAATACTCTTGCAAGTGGTATACTGATTTGTTCTACTGTTTCCATTAGTAATTTTGGAGGAATCCCATCCACTCCCGGTGATTTGTTATCCTTCATTGCCTTTATTTTCTTAGCTACCAATTCTGGAGTTACAACTAACGGACCTAAATAGTCAGATTTAGCCCCCTGAAATTTAGCATCAGCAACTGGTAATGAACTAATATCTTCTTTGGTAAACACTGAACTGAAGTAACCATTTAGGTCTTCCGCCATTAAAAACCCCTGTGATATTATATTTCCAGCACTGTCTTCTAGAGGTCCAACCTTGTCTTGTACGTTTTGTTTACTCCTGACATATGCATAAAAACTCTTGCTGTCATTTTTTATGTTACATGCTAGTTTTTGCTCATAGCTTCTTTTAGATTGTCTGATTTCAGTTGTAGCTGCATTAAGTGCCTCTTTGTATTTTGCATAGTCTTCGTCCTTTCTGGTACGCCTATAAACCCTCCACATAGTTTGTTTTAGCATTATTTTTCTAATAGCCTCTTTTGACAAGTGTTTCTTTCTACACCGTTTTCCTTGTTTTTGGAAGGGAACAAATTTATCGATGATACTCTCAATTTCATATTTTAGAATATTCCAACATTCAATTGCGGTCTTATTCATCAGCATGTTATTCCAATCTAGCTTTGCTAAGTATTTTCTCATATCTTTGTAGTTACCTTTGTGGAAGTTTCTCTTGTACGTTTTCTTATTTTTACTTTCTGATTTTACATTGATGTCAAAATGTATTTGATTATGGTCACTGTTAGCCAATGGTAGGTATATCAAGTTCCGCTAGATGGCGTCACTTTTTCGTTGTCGTCAAAAATAGCGTCGTTTTATGTGTCCCATATTTGGTACGAAGGCGTGACGCTCGCATCACATGGTCGCGGGAAAAGCCAAAATACTCGGTATGCAAATGACGTGGCCGAGTTTGTTTAACTTCATATCGACCAATGAATGTCTTCTTTACATTATGGGCGCGGGAATTTTTTCATTCCGACGCTTTTGTGACTGCACGAAGGTAAGTAAATTTTGTTTTGCTTAAACTTGTTAAAAAGTACATATAATATAAAGAAGAATTTTATAGGAATAAAAAAGAACAGTACAATAATTACTTAGCTTTAAAATGATGTGCATATTATTGCAGTGGACAACTGCCGTTTTTCAGAAAAACGTGGGCAACATGACCCGGTGCGCGCTAATTTGTCATGTTTTGTCGTTCGGAAGCTGCGGTCGGTGGCTTCGCGTGAACGTATATTGTAAAGACCTTTCGACGCATCGTAATCCGTTGACATCCGTATTTCTGCGATTAAATAATTGCATGTTTTGTTGATAAAAGTTATTATAAATGTATTATTGTTGTCTATGCGTCAATATTTTTATGTTAAAAATTACGAAAGGTAAATTACTGCAAGATGATTTGACATCGTCATGGCGTCATCTGCAATACTGGAATATGAAATCTTTTCGAAGAATCCGAGCAATCCACATTTCAACAATTAATTGCTGGCACATTTTGTTTATAGCATTTGTTATATATGTATTTCTGTAGTTTGTGTAGCAGTATTTACTAGTTGTCAGAAATTATGTTTTATTGTTTTTTTTTGTTGCGTTTTACTGCATACCTTTTTTACTGATTATATAATTTGTAAATTGTAATAACTGGTGTGAGTTGTGTAGTGTTTCTAAGGTATGCATTGATAATGAATACTTTATGATGAATAACAAAATTGTTGTGTATTTGTATATACCTATATGTTCGGTCGCCTTCCAGTGATTACTGTTAAAAACCAAGTAATAATTTTTTAAAGCTGCAGATACTTTTCACTTTAATATTTGATTATGCATATTTTATACTTAATATCTGCCACTATTTGTGTTTTGTTAATTTTTATTTGCAGTGATCATTTATGCCAACTTGAATATCTTCTTAATTATCGTTATTTTATTTTACACATTATTTGACATCTTGGATTTTAGAAGATCCAGTTTTTATTTGTGCAAAATTTACTGTTATAAAATGTACTTTTGATATTTTATCATCTGATTATATCAGATATATAATATTATAATTATTAATTTAATTATTCAAAAGTATTTTGTGTTACAGGTAAAGGTATTCAACAGCAACTTGTATGTACAGACTTCAGCTAGTTTGTGATTTATATGGATTACAATCGGCTGTTATGATACAAATGAATCGAATGATGAACACCTTGGAGATAACACTGCATGCACTATTGCAACAGCATATAAGACTTCATCTCAGGACAACTGTTCCTTTCTTCAATGATGATTTGAGATAGATTCATCGTCCATCGATGAGCGACATCAAAGTGATCAATTCTGGTTTTGACAAATGTGCTGTCGTCTACGATAACCATTATACTCTTACACATGGAAATTATTGCCATGCACTCATCTAACATGATAAACAAAATCATGTGCTTGATGCTGAGACAGTGTGCTTGTGGAACATTGACACACTATTGCATTTGCCTGCAAGAAATAAAAAATATGACGAACATAGATAGGCATTGACATTGTCTGAAGAAACGTATGTGCATATAGAAATAAATGGTTGCTTTTGAATAACATGCTATAACCTTTTCATAATTAATACATGGTAAAATATGTACAATTAACTGTAATATAATCTAAACACATACAATTATTTTGATGCCCCTAGCCCTGTATGGGTGGACCAACTTATTACCATGCTATTACTCCCTGTAAATAGGTCAAGTGTGAAATGCAGGTAAACTAATTAGGTAATGTAAAATTACATGGTCACATAGTATTCAAGTTGATAAATTGACATTTTCCATCCATTAAAAGTTAAATAGGCCAATTACCTATTAAATAACAGCTAAATTAGCCCATTAATCCATGTAAATAGGTCAAATGTAAAATGTAGGTCAATTAATTAGGTCATCAAAAATATGGATTTACCAAGTCACATGACATTGAAGTAGATACATTGACAATTTCCATCCCATAAAGGTTTAATAAACCCATTTACTAATTAATTACAACCAAATAATCCCATTACTCCATGTAAATAGGTCAAAGGTTAAATGTAGGTCAACTAATTAGGTCATGTCAAGGTCATATATTATTAACATTAGTTTCTGGGTCATATACCCTTTTATTTCACATCAATATGTTCAATACATTAAAAACTATTGCTATTTTCATATATATGAAATACAGCCCTCAGCATTCCGGGTCACAAGAAATGGAACCAAATTGTATAGACATCAATGCTAATTTTCAGAGATCAAAAAGTGGAATAACTTCGGAAATTATGTAGATATCAACAAAATTCCAAACGTGTTATAAACTTCATAGGACACTATCCTGTGGAACCATTTAAATGGTCATCTGATCGATCTGAATTTTTTTTGATAATGTGACATGATGATTTTCCTGCAGCTGTTTTGGTTCTTCTTTGCAGTTAGTAAATTTGTTCGTGTCTTTCTCTAGGACGTGTTGCAGAGTTGTTGTTGGTCGACCTCTTCTCCGATGGCCATCGAGCTTCCAGAGCAGGACTTTGTTGGCTACTTCGTCATGACGCATCACATGACTTGCCAGACGAAGACACCGTTTTCTCACCATGGTGGTGATCCGTTGGAGGGAGCCATATAGTTCTTGGCTGGTCAGGTGATGGCACCGTGACACGGTTTGAGTATTCTGCATCATTTTTGTGTATGTGTCATCCAGTGCATGTTCTACTCTTTGTGTTAGCGACAATCAATCGCATCCATATATCAGGATCGGTTCAACCGTCGTTCTGATCTTCAGTTTGGTGAGTCTGCAGATGAGCGCTCTCTGAGCTTTGTCAACGCAAACGGCGTGAACTGCCGCCTATGCCTGGGCTTTTCAACACTGGTTGTACGTCACATTGTGA
The DNA here is from genome assembly GCA_009193005.1 of Lamellibrachia luymesi. Lineage (NCBI taxonomy): Eukaryota > Metazoa > Annelida > Polychaeta > Sabellida > Siboglinidae > Lamellibrachia > Lamellibrachia luymesi. The sequence goes on along the minus strand of SDWI01001559.1, from coordinate 2,614 downwards.
GTTTCTGTAGGATCCGATATATTTAAAATACTCTACTTTCTCAATTTGATTCCCATCTGAAGAGTGTACACGATCATTAGCAGACGGGTTGAATGTATTCTGTTTTGCTTGGATGGAGAAATAGTCCAGTAGATTTGGAAGCGCTTTCCACTTGATGAAGTTAAAGTTCTGCTTCTTGTATCGTGTCAGCGAACAGAGCGATGTCATCGGTATAATCCAGAAAGATGGGAGGCTGGATGTCTGGAGCTTCGGCGTCTGGTTAGGGTTAGTCCATCTCTGTCATCAATCGCAGTTCTTAGGATGTAGATGGTTTCCTTGGAGAACTCCTGTGTTAATGTTGAAATTTGTAGTTTCCACCTCGGGAGTCAATACTGGGATGCTATACGCATGGAGAATCTGAAACAGTTTGTTTGTATCTACAGAGCCAAAGGCTTTCTTGAAGTCGATGAAAATAATGGCAGCTTCTTTCTGGTGGTTTCTCATTTCTTCGACGATACGTCTAAGAACAAGAATGTGCGAAGATGTAGATGGCAGGGTTCTAAATCCGTTCTGGTAACAGGAGATCGATTGTATGGTATATTGTATAGTATATTTACACTTCAATAATGACATCAATATAGTACTTCAATATAAAAAATAAAAATTTTATCTCACGAGCTTTATTGTTAGTAACAACAAAGCAAGTACTGATATCTCAATTTTTCTTTTGTTTGTAACCATAAACGAAAAATCCATTTAAACATATTATATATTATGATAAATACAATTATTTTTATCATCCACTTGGACACTAAGTTGTCATAATTCTTCTAACCATCATATGTTTGTTTTCTGGCTGTCTCAAAGATATGGTGAAATAATTCGTATCATCATGGACCTCAAGAATCATGGAAAGTGCGTTACATAGATTTATGGGAACCACAAACAAATGAAAGCAGTTTTGAATTAATGAAGCAACACTGAGTACTGGGTCAAGTAACTGATTAATTATGGACCAAGACGTCCAATGGTAACATTGAGATAGACTGAATGATCGACATGACCCAGGTTATGCAGCACAATAATGGACTAGATATTTATTCTGGACTGCACTAATAAGGCAGTGACTAGAATCCAGCATTTGTTGGCAAACATTGTAATTTTATTATTCTTTTGTTTATATATATACCTGTACCAGATTCGTTTACTTATAATAAAGATTCCCTCGCAATGACTTGTTTTATAACTTTGTGATTTAGGCATTTAGTACATTTTCTAACGGGACTGCATTGGATAGTACATAATTATTAATTGGCTTCACTGTTTTAGTTAGGCAGTGCAGTTACTGTTTCATTTGTCAATAAATGTACCAAGCATCAGAGGAATACACTATTATTAGCACATGTTCGTCATTCCAGTCAACGCGAGAGTCACACGAAACTGGCCACTCGTCGTGTCAGCTCATCAGCATGTCAGTGGCGCCGCCTGTTAGACAAGACATGTATTCATGTAACATCTTTTCACAATACTGCAATATCAAAACTTAGTCCCTTGCAATTAAGCATTGTTGTAATTATTCACAGCTCAGGTTGATGCTATGCATTGTTGTCACACACACATAGTCCTACAAGTAGGCGGGTTGTCGTGACCGCCTTCCTGATCTGGTTGTTGTGGTCGGTGCTCCTTGGTCCTGTCCTCTGGTGTTATCCATGAGCTCTGGATCCTTGTTGACATGTGGAGTACCAGGAGTGGTTTGCTTAATGTTGTCCCCATCACATTGTGTCTTTTGCTCCTCGTCAGCGGTAGGTGGATTAGGGTAGTAGCCTCTCTCTCTTGTTTGCTGTTCGTCTATCGACTGCTGGTATTCCGGTGTACTCCTTGGGACTCTTGTCAGGTCTACACGGTTTCGTCTCAGTAGTCTCCTGCCATTGTCTATCAGGTATGATCTTTCGTCAAGTCTCCGGATTATCTTTGCCTTCTCCCACACCTTGCTGTTTAGCGTAACTGGTCGCATTCACACTGTGTCACCGCTGATTAATGCTTCCATGTCTTTGGCCGCTCTGTCATACTTTCCTTTCATTGTTATCTTCTGTCTGAACAACTCATCTTTGTTGTGCATGTTGTGCACATCTGGGTCCAGGAATTTGTTGATGGAAGGTAGATTTGTGCGAGTACTTCGGCCCAGGAATCTCTGTGCTAGACTGGTAGTCATGCCATATTGAACAGTGTTCCTGTGTGCCAATGGTGCTTTGTAAGTGTCAGTCTGGTCATCGTCTGCTTTGGTTAAGAGTGTCTGCAAGTTTCACTGCTGACTCAGCTTTGCCATTTGCTCGCTGGTGGAGTGGACTGGATGTTCTGTGCTCAAAGTTCTACTCATCTGCAGACTTCATGAACTCTGTTGTTGTGGTCCGTTGTTTGATATTAGCACTTGTGGCTGACCATATATCACATCTGGATATGTAGTCTTCCAGTTCTGAGTTCGTTCCCGGCCAGTATACACATTCCATGGCTCTGCATAGGCATGGCTGTACTCCCAGGTGTGAACTGTGGATCTCTTGCCTCATGGATGTGGGAATGACTGCTCGATCACCTCTGTTGATAGTCCCATCATATGCTGCAAGTTCACCTCGGAATT
>SDWI01001558.1:90618-109895 GCA_009193005.1 Lamellibrachia luymesi | reverse complement strand
GTCGCACCCTTTGGAAGCGTCACGGCTTTCACAACATGTCCACATTGTCAATATTAACGGTGAAGCAAACTTCCAACTTACAAACTTTCATAACATAAACTTACAAAACATTAACTTTTCACATCACAAACTTCAAACTTACAAATTTTCATAACACAAACAAAAACAAACAAAAATGTGTGTGCGGTGATGCAAACTTCCAACTTACAAACTTACATAACATCAACTTCCAAATATGAACTTTTCTCATCACAAACATCCAACCTATACATTTTCAAAACACAAATTTCCAAAACATGTGTGTGTGTGCGGTGAAGCAAATTGAAAGTTTTGCATATTGAAAGTTTGCACATTTTTTCGGGGTTTTCCCGTAGCCTGACAGTATAGACGAAATGAGCAACAAATAAGTATGTGAGAAATGTGGTACATCGAGACGCATGAAATTTCAATGTGCCTATACACATTTCGCGGGAAAACTGGTTTGACCTTGACCTTTTGACCTCGCGATGTTTATGGAAAATTCCATAAATTCGTTCGAACGTTCCAGAAAGCGGCGGTGTTTTTTTTTTTGACCTTGACCTTTTGACCTCGCGGTGTTTTTGCAGATTCGTGTCATGATAGGCGATATGTAGGTGTCGACGCGAATCGACACGTCGAAAAGTTCTCAATATAATGCAATGATGCGATATGCGTCGTAAAGCTTACATGCACGGCTACGTTTTTCCCGCTGCATGCACGAACATTCGACCGCTAGGTTTCAGTCTGCTAGCAGGGTGAAAATGCGGAAACCGTTCAAACCGATTCAAACCGGTTCTGTACCCAGACACGTCTCGAAAAACGCGCCATAATCGTCAGTAGTAAACCGACCCGCCACTGTCATCACAACCGTTCTTCCTGCATGTTCTTTTAGGGTTAGGGTCAGGGTTCGTATTATAGTTCACTACAGACAACAAAATTAGGGTTACTAACACTAACCCTAACCCTAACTGGCAATTGTTTAAGTACAAAAGGTCGGTGATCTTTGACCTTTGACATTCCATTACTAACCCTAACCCTAACTGACAATTATTCCTACAGTTTATCAGTTTTTTTATCGATTTTTCTATTAGGGTTACTAACCCTAACCCTAACCCTAACTGACAATTGTATTCACATTTGATGAGGTGACATCATAGGACTCTCGACCAATCAGAACGCTCGCCGCCAACCTTTGACCTTGACCAACAGCGCCCCCTGGCGATCGTATCATCGCAAAACAGTGCCACAAAATCTCCTCATTTTAGTTAATATGGGAGGAAGTGTGACGTCATAGGTCACGTGACTGCTCTCGACCAATCAGAACCGTCGACACATTTGACTCGTAGCAGCGCCTCATGGTGACTGTATCATCGCAAAACAACATGGCAGCAAAACAACATGGCAGCCTCCATAGAGAGGTCACATTATATGCAAATGAGTAGGTGTGACATCATATGTCACGTGACTGCTCTCGACCAATCAAATCCGTCGAAACAATTGAACCGTAGCACCCCCTGGCGACAGTTTCACCACAAAAGGGTGTCATTTATGCAAATTTAAACAAATTTATGCAAATGAGCTGTGACGTTATAGGTCGCGTGAAGGCTCTCGACCAATCAGAACCGTCGACACTTAACCCGTAGCGCCCCCTAGCGACATTATTACCGCAAATGAGTGACGTGTCTGCTCTTAACCAATCAAATGCTTACACAGAATGAGCGATAACAGGGATGACCCGTGGCGCCACCTGGCGGTGAGACTGCTCTCGACTAATCAGAGCCGTCGACACAAGTCACGTGACTGCTCTCGACCAATCAGAAGCTTACCCAAAATTAATCCTTCAGATGCCCCCATATACTACTTATATTCATTTACAATATAACATCTAACTGTTACGTTGATATATTCAGTTGGCTAACTTTTTTTTGAGAAACAATTGTTGTTACACAATTACCTGCATTGGAAGTTATGTAATTGGGAAGATTCGCTGGTCGGTTAATTGTGTTTGACCTTTTTCTCATTAACAAATGGACAGGAATTATGAATATTGCCCCCAAGAGATTATTGACCGAGAAAGAGGTGAGGGGGGTTATTATTTACTGTAGCTGACTATCGGTTGTAGCTCGCCAACAAAACTTGTTAATAAAACAGCTTCAATTCATGTGATAAGTATCTGTCACGCAGCGGGAGGTTACATAACCCACAACGATCATAATTTAGAGCGACTACAGGCGCGGATTTGCAATTACTATGCGTCAGTCAAAAGTCAAAACCCGTTCAGTCTTGGATGGTTGCAGTTGTAGGTTTTACTAACAAATTAAACATACGATATTGTTAGTGTAGTTTGACACATAATAGTGTATAGCCATAACGTGCTGCGACCGATTTGACATTTTGACCTGATAGTTCCTACGTCTAGCTTATTTATGGCAGCGAGAAGTCGATGCGTCACCAACACTGTCGTCACACCCGGAGTGAGAGCGCCGTAGACGTTGTACAAGTAACCGAGGTTTGTCGTGCTGGAGGCGCACACAGAGTCACTGACCCAATAAAACGAAACCGTTGAGGTCATTGCCGGAGGCGATCGGGAGTCCGATTCATAGGTAGTCTACGCAGTCATAACTGTGGTGTAGCCTATATTACACGGCTGACTGCTTCAGGAATGATGTTTTCTCGAATGTTCTACGGTCACGTGTTAACTGCGTCACTGTCTCCGGTGTCCTCCAAATAGCGGCATATGATATGACATGTTCCCCAACTGTGAATTGTGATTGGGTAAACGGGTTCGTTTCACCCGCCCAGTCAGCAAAGTCGTATTATGTCCTTGAGCATTCGCCTTGTACACCAGCTACGCCTGCTGATCAAGCTACGCCAGAGCAAATACACCCACCGTTAACTTCGTTGAAGTTCTCGTCGTAAACGGTAGGTAGACACTTGTGTGAATGTGGTATTGTGCCAACAGTTCAACAACCAGCACATAATGACTACATTATAGGCACGGTTCCCGTTATTGGTGGACAGTACTGTATTCTAGCAGTCGAAGTGTCTGTTTTAAGCGCACATTCGTCACCAGCATGTTTTGAACAGGTAAACATGCGACTTTGACGATGATATTGCATTCACTAGTTACACACATTCAGCAAACCGTCACACTTGGCACGGACATATTTCACAAGCGTGTGGGTTTCGACTTGAATGAATCATACGTACGTCGTTAAAAAAACAATACGAGGGGACTGTGTACCGTAAAACAATGCCTTCACTAGTCAGCGACAAACGTCATTCGGCGTACGACATTCTAACCGTGTAACTGTTGCTATGGTTCATTCGTTATACATTTCAAATAACTGGTGCGTATGTGACTAGAACATTAGCGAATATGTCCACAAACATGTTAATTTTATATATGTGGCAGCCACGCCTGTTGAATGTACGGACGCGGTCACGGCTGAGTGACGCGAACCTTTTATGAGCGCAGCGAGTGACGAAACCGGCGGCGACCACATCGCACTCACGCGACGCCATTTCACCTGTGCGAAACCAGCGCCAACTGGCCGCTCGTGTATTCAAGTCTTGGTATAACGACACACGGAGGACAGGCGGTGAAACATAACGACGTTTCGCTTGGCCTGTTAATAAGTATTTATGCCGCAAGCTATTTGACTTATCGTCATTTCTCTCTGTATGCTCGCCATTTTGATGGAGCTCGTTGGTTTTCTGGTTTATAATATAGGCCACACGTTACGTTTGTTTTGATGTATGCATCGTTGGCGTTGTTATCTACTGTGGTAATGACAGACTCTGTGGTGCATTATAAATCACAGTCCGCTCGTTGATGTGAACACACGTCATGGGTGGCGCACGAGCCAGTCTAAGAGCGCACATGTGCCAGTCTAAGAGCGCGCACGAGCCAGTCTAAGAGTGCGCACGAGCCAGTCTAAGAGCGCACATGAACCAGTCTAAGAGCACGCATGAGCCAGTCTTAGAGCGAGCAAGAGCCAGTCTAAGAGCGCGCACATTTTATACGGTCCGCAAAGAGTGGCACAAAGTGTTTTACTGCTACTGTTCGTGACATTTGTTAAACATGTTAATTAATTTGCCCCGCATGATCTCTTATTATTATTGCTTACAAATTTAATCCCACTTTCTTATAATTACAGACTATATAAAAAACACGCCAGCGGTAATACAACATAAGAGCGCGCATTCTTGTCTGGTTGTGCCGTGCGTGCTCTTGTCCTACTTACAGCTTCATAAACTTGAAAACATTTTGCAAAAGCAGATTGGATTTCCCTGTTTAACTTGCAAATAAGCAACGAGTTTACCTAGTATCCACACCACGGCGCGAACAGCTAACTTCACGTGTAGAACAATTACAGCAAACTTGTCGAACAGCTTCATATATTTATCGTAATCCCGAGATCGCCTGCACGCTGGCAGCATTGTCACGGAATATAACGGTACTTTGCTTGTTTTTTCCAGGACTGATGGACAAAGGTTTCCTTATGAAGCTCGCACAACATACATTGTCCTCAGCGGAGCAGTTTCAATTGGGGGTTTTCCTCAAAGTGAAAACTTCTAAAATACAAGATCTGATGCGTGCATCAGAGGATGCGATGACCAACACCTTTACGATCTTGGAGACGTGGATCGATTCAAAAAACGACGTAGGAAACGTTACCGCCTTGTTCGATCAACTCAGCGGAGCCTGCTTGAATATAAAGAGAGCAGACATGGTTGATATCGTTCGGTGTGGTGAGTGTACAGCAGTAGTCCGTTGACAAATGTCTGTCATAGATAAAGACAAACCTTGATCAATTATATTACATTACAGTTGACTATCGCCACTTATATCAGATTAATTAATGTCCAAGAACCCACTGATAACAAATAATACCTATATTTCGAAGCTTCGTAAATTGCTGATAACGTGTTGATGACGCATATTAAAGACTGCTACAATTAAACTGTGATGATTCTTAGTGAATAAAAAGCAATGTAGAACGAACTGATCCAACGAACTAGCAACCTATGGAAAGTTGTTACACGCACCAAGTTTTATTGACTCTAAGTACATTGATACTTTCAGAGCAATTACAACAACAGAACGAGAAATTGAAGAAAGCAAAGGAAACCGCACAATCGTGGAAAACGAGATCGAACGGTACATGTTCTGTAACTAACTAATTTATTGCAGTTTTGATATAGTGTGCATGCATGCGTACGTCTGTGTATGTGCGCGTGTGCGTGCGTGCGTGTGTGTGAAAAACAGTATTTGCCTACACTGGAGTGTGCCGTGAATAAGAACGCAGTTGTGCATATCTAACCAGGTTGTTCTCTCTTAGAATTAGATAACCGCACTAATTGGTAATTAATATCACATTTATTTAGTAATTAGTACTATGTTATAAGGGAACATTGATTATTCACTAAGGAATGACATATTTATTGTAATGTCTTTGCTACCATGTTATACTCTTAACGTATCCTCGTTATTTAACACGATACTTCATAACGTACTTGCCTCATGGTGATTATCAATAATGCATGGTTTCATAAGATATTTATATTGTAATAAAAACACAAGCGAAACGTGGACAAAGAATAAATGAATTCATTCCAGAACAAATTAAAGTCGTCAAGGTGGAACTGAGACAGATAAAAGACGAGTTACAACAGAACAAAGATGAGATGCAACAGACAAAAGAAGAGCTTCGAAAATCCAAGGGTATATTTGTTTGTGAAATCGCCATTATTATCAACCCACCGAACCATCCTCCGACTACCGGCCCAACCACCGACCCACCCGTCGACCCACTGACCGACCGACCGAGCGACCGACCCTCTCTCCACTTAGTGCTTAGTTATGATGAATGGAAACACGTTAATTCAACAATATATTGAATAACTATAACCGACGTTAACGTTCAATACAAAATGTTCTGTTGTTGAAATGAAATGTCCCTATTAATCATGGCGTCAATATACAATAGTTGAATACCCATACAAATGAACGTTTGATCAGATATAAAAAAATATAAAATAACTGTTGCAACGTGGGCCAAAGTGTGAAACGTTATCATAAAAACAACCTTTATTTTAGGGATAATAACTTGTCATTGCTACTTATTTATCACCAAGTCAAATAATCCAGATATTTATCCAACAACAAAGAAATAAATTAAATTAAATTGTGTAACACCTATTTTTTATACATGTCGCAGACTGCCAGAACAGATTTAAGAAACAGATTAAGACTCTTCTTTTTAAACGTGCATTTTTTTCTTTAAATCTTATTTATGTGCATCTTAGACTAGTTATGGACTAATGACGCTTTGACTTTTTACGAACATTTAAGTATTATTTTTTATTTTATTAATGTTAGTATTTATTTTTCAAATGTTCTTTTATAACTTTTAGTATTATATATTTATAATGTTTAGAGTAAATCAGTCAGTTTGGGTGTTTAGAGCAGGGTTAACAAACCTACCCGTCAAGCAAAATTGGCCTCACCATTAATTCGAAATAGACAAAAGTGTTTACGAACAGCACCTTAACCCAGCAACCCAACAGGATAAACAAACACACACTTGAGTACGTCAACAAGTTCTCATTCCTGGGCAGCAACATCAACCTTCAAGGAGATTCATGTAAAATAGAACACCAGGAGATTGTTTCACTTAGATAATTAACTCATAAAAAAAACACCATAACACAGAATCCATCACGCATCAAATTGTTTATGTGTATCATCAAAATGAATTTCACTAAGACGCTAAGTTAATCCATAATAAGCCAAGGCCCAAGACAACAATTTTCATCGTCAACTCGTGCATACTTGGACAAAATATAGATACGTTGTCGAAAAGATTTTGAAATTATACAATTGTTTAGTTTTGCATATTTTTGGAAATATAACGGTTTCGTGATATGTTTCAGATAAAGTCCGATGTCTGAACGAGTTAGTTACAGGTAATGGGGAAACAGGGAAAGGCTACCGCAGGTACCATTTCATGTGTATAGTTGACTAATTTATACATAGTGTTGAAATATCCAAATTCGTGAAACACTGTTTTGTTTATATTTAACAAGCTTTGACAAAACAAGAAATCTACTAAGGGAGGCATTGTCAGAAAATGTATATATACTGTCAATATCATTTGTTTTCGCTATTGATTAATGACAATTTATTAAACAACACATATGTCTTAATGCACCATCAAACATAATTACAAATGCTATTGGTGTGTTATCCGTTGAAGGTTTATATACTACAATTTCTAATTACTTACACCTTTGTGATGATAATTATATAGGTGTTGTCATTATAGTTGCGACGTTGTTCACTATGACGATAATAACATGGAATGTTTCAGCATTTTCTGGGGCGAGGAGCAAGACACATGCAGTAGCTTCAATGCCGCCTGTTACGTTTCTGCCATTACTATTGGGGCTTTTTCCTAGTTCTCCAATGAGGCGTGGCTCTTCGGCTATTATCATAACATTGCTACATAAATGAATGGCACCATTATCAAAATATTTACACATTTTACCTCAAGGTTTCCTTACAAATGACCGCGACATTGCCCCCAGGCGGAATTATTTTATGGAATATATGATACAAAGTTAACATAGCGAATGTATGATTGAATTGCAGTGTTGCCTGATTTTTAACCTGGTTGGTGCCTATTAAGTGTTATCATCCTTTCAAAACAAAAACTTTTCCATGTGTCTTAAAGCGCACATGCGATACCATATGTTTCTCGAGTTAAACCCCAGTGGGCAGTTTTGTCGTAAGTCATTCGATGATACGGGCCCTGCATAAACGTACTAATACAAATATCTATGCCATGCAATGACAGTGGTGGTGATGAACACTATGACGACAATAGGCCTAGCACTGTATATTTCAGCCCTTCCTGTGACAGACATAATCAAGGCACTTAAGGTGGCTGCAGAACCAGGTTCGATTTCTTTTTTCTTTTTATTTGTTTCGCTTACAAGGGGGCAGCCGTGGCCTAGTGGTTAAGGTGTTGGAATCTAAATTTGAGGGTTGTGAGTTCAAGACCCACACTGGGCTCGGTTCGTTTTCGAAGCTTAGGCAATTTCGTTTACCCTACTTTGCCTCAGTCTACTCAGCTGCAAATGAGTACAAACACTGTTTGGAAGGTACCTGCGATGGACTAGTGTCCCGTCCAGGAGAGTCAGTATAACTGCACTCTAAGTTGCTTCGCACTACAGAAACCAGGTTTAAGCACTGGCCATATAAGCCTTCATGGCTTCCTAAGGCGTAATGCCTGGGGGATGACTTTACCTTTTTACCTTACAAGAAGCGTTTAGGAGTGTCTTCAATCATGTCCTCATGCACCGTGTCAGTTGTCAAGGAAGTGTGTGATGCATTTATGACCGGACGCACGCATTTACTGAATTATGGCAAACACTTAACACAAATTATTTCGGCGTTATCTGCCCCCATCCCCTTAACTCACACAGCACTCCTGACATGAAGAAGAAGGATCACATTTGTATGAAGGCATTTCAGGATGTCTGAGCGGGTAAATTCTGAGGAATATGACAAACGTCTCACTAGTATTCCCCATGTATGACTTGTAGCCAAAATTCGGCGTTGTTACTGAACAGTTAATTGATAATCGATTGTTAAGTGAATTGTGTATATGCGGTTTAGGTTTAGATTATCTTGAGTATAATATTACATTCAATAAGTAGTTTAATCGCTTGGATATATATATTGCGTATAGTATAATAGTTTCAACAAGTCTAAATGTTATTTTCTTTGGCACTTGTAAGTATAGGAGTCATTTCTAGGCGAGTGTCCTCTCTATCATTCGTCTGTTTCGTCTTCAGTGGAAGAGGAAAGTAACCAAGCCAGAAAAATCCGTGCCCTTCGCGTCATGTCAATGCTAAGAGGATACGGAGAACCTGGATTATGGGGACACGTCTCCCAACAGTTTGTCAAAGAAGGACAATTGGACTTGAGCTCGGTGCTATCAAGAACGAATCTTCCTGACTTGCTGTACCTACTTCAATCAGATGCAGCTTCTGACATCACCAAACTATAGTGAGTACACTGTTGAATGTAAGCACGTAAGCATGTTTGAATGTTCTTACGTAACTCCGTTCGTGGAGACAGACATACCCAGACTCCCGATACAATCAGGTTTTATCATAAAACGATATTTGGTTAAACTGTGTTTTGCACTGCACACTCAAACAAGCATTGAACACTTGTTAATAGCAGGATGCAGTCATAATCATGGCTCCATTTTATTACGAAGCGTTGCCATATATACCAATCATATATTATTATTTCACAAGTTTGATTCCATCAACGTTTGGCACAAATTGAAAACTGTTTGAAAAGTGTCACATGCAATTTTTTTTCTTTTAGAAATGTCGGTATGCATGATTATATTATAAACTATATATTATATGATATATATTATTATATATAATATAATAAAATATAATATAATACAATATAAATATTATATGTTATAACTTCTATGTAGGGAGGGGTGACGTTGGAGTTGTGGAGTTGTCTTGTTGTGAGCGCTGACATGTTCATGAGGGATGGGCTTCATTTACGTGGAGAGAGGCAATAGTATTCATTTTGTGGAGTATATCAATGTGCGCTTTGAATAAAAAAAAATTAAATACATACCCTTAAGTATTAACAATGTCAATGACACTGTTAAAGGACAAGGTTTAACAATTTAGCCAACTTTAAGATTTAGTCAATACAAGTTTTTGTTAGACACATATGTTCGGGCACAGATTACACAAAAACACATGAACATATAGTTTACGCATTTATGGTGTCAACGCCAAATTTCAAAACACTACTTGATTATGGCGCGACACGATTGCGCTTTATGCTTTACTCTAGCTATGAACAGTAATCATTTGATATTTGTGTATAATGCTTTATATTAATATTTTTGTTCAGTACTTAAAGTTAAGCGACATTTTAAAACGGACTTTCGCCAGAGAGCGGTTCCACGATTTTAAAGATTTAATTATGTTTGTAGAAGTTTCCGGCTGTTCGACTGATCTTTGGCCTGTTGTGTTGAGTTGATTATAATACAATGTATACAATGACCAGACGCTGGGGAATGAAATTAAACAACTTCAACAAAAAGTGTCGCCTAAATCTGTTCTGTGTCAGCCGATAGTGGGACACGGGGTCAACAGATTTGTGAGCAGGGCGGGATAAAAGACAAACACAACGTGGACATGTGACCAGACTTGAGCAAGAAAGTGTTCTATCAGTCAATGTTGTGATCATACTCGAGCAAGAAAGTGTTGTCCGCGTGTGTTGTGGTCAGCGGTCAGTCAATGTTGTGGAATTTACATCACAAAATACTGTATTTGATCCGTCTGGTGCATAAGATTTGTTTGATATAGTTTAATCAACGGATAGTGAGTCAAGGAATCGTCTGTTTGTGATGTTTTAATCCAGGAATATAATTTACTTGACAGTTTGAGCCACAACGCCGTGTTCGCCGATGAAGAGGCCGGACGGGCCTTGGGAGACGGCCTGGCTAAAATGTCGACATTGTGTGGATTACAGTAAGTATTATTAATTGTTACTAGATGTCGAAACTGGGTTCTTGAAAGCAAGTTATTGTTAATTATTCCGACATGTGTTTAAAGTGTAGACTATATATGTTGTTCCGTTAATGTCCACATAATGCACAAGAGTAGAAAGAAGTGAATTTGTGAGACGATAGAGTTGTGTTGTTGATGAGATGTATACTAATCACATCGTTACGTTACAGAATGGTCGGGTGTTCTCTCACGGACCGGTCCTGGGCTCGCATCGTCGACGGCATCATTCGGGGGTGTCGACAATTGAATAAACTCCAGTAAGAACACATTTGTTTATTTACCCCACATCATTTACCCAATCACAATAAATATGTGACTAAACAATGCTTTGATATGATTTAGTGGTAAATTAATTCAATATATTGTGTATATGCTGCGTGTTTTGAAAATAAAAACACATTTTGTATTAACCCCGCATCATTTACGTAACAAGCCTCCGTAATTGTTACCTTTCTGATCAAGCTAATTAAATTGTAAATAAAAATAAATTTGTATCCATGACAATATTATAGTATATGGCAGGTAAAAATGTCTAGAATGTAACACAGTATAACACATTTTATTCGGAGTAATAAACAATTTCACTGCACAAGTACAATTAATTTTTGTTGAACGAAAACGAAATTTGTGCGGACGCCGCGTAGTGTAATAATAATAATAATAATAATATTATTAATAACTTTTATTTGTATAACGCCATATATCCGGATATAAAACCTGTCCAGAGGCGCTTAAAATACAACATTTGTAAAACATAACCGCTGCAATAAAAGTATATAATACGGAATTTACATATACATTTGTAAAGAAATAATTTATGTAAAATAAAGTACCGTCTAAATACTGAGTAAACACTGCTTTAAAATCAAGTAATAAAAAATAAATAAATAATTAAAATGCAATCAAATATAAACTATGTTAGTAACGATATGTAACAGTTACTGTAAAAAGGTTATATAAATAATCTTCAAACGCTGTCTTAAAAATGTGTGTCTTAAGTTGAGACTTAAACAATTCGAGTGAGTCAGCGACATGGATATATATCGGCAGATCTTTCCAAAGTCGCTGTGCCGTCACGGAGAAACCCCGTCGACCATACCATTCCATATCATGGAGTGGTACAGTTAGTAGGTTGCTGTCGGCGGAACGAAGCCGGCGCCCTGTTGTGCACAGCCAGATAATGTCAACAATGTACGCGGGCGCGAGATCGTGTAACGCGCGGTAGGTCAACAGAAGAATCTTATAGTTGATCCGCCATCGGACCGGCAGCCAGTGAAGCGCAGTGAAGGTGGGCGTGATGTGATGATGGTCGCAGCGCCGCTATCGCGTTATTAGGCGATCCGCCAAATGTTGCACCATGTATGTCTTGCACGCTTGTGTCGTTAAGCAATTTCGAATTTTTACGTTCTTGTGCAGTTGGAAATACGCACCATGACACGTGCGAGCGACTTGTGTCGACATACACAAGGTGTTGTCCATGAAGAGGCCTATATCTCTTACAAATGATTGCGGTGTTATGTCATACCCACATACGTTGCTTGCATCATCAGTTGGTGGAGCTTTACAGCAAAGCGCACAGAAAACAAATGCCTCTGTCTTGGCCACATTTAGCATTAAGTGATGGTTCATCATCCATCGTTTGACGTCAACTGTGCGTCGCTCGATTTTTCGGATAGCATCAGCTGCGTATCGTCAGCGTACAAATGATACTTAACGTTATGCTAATAGGCATGCAGTATATAGTAAACAACAGGGGCCCAAGAACCGACCCCTGCGGCATACCACATCACAGCTGTCGTTGACGAGATATGGCATCGCCGATGTTTTTTCGTCACCGTCCTGCTGGACAGGTAAGACATCATCCATGCCAGTGCCGGGCCTCGTATGCCGATCGAATGCATCTGCTGCAGTAGCATGGCGTGATCCACGGTGTCGAATGCCGCAGTAAGGCCGAGTAGAACGAGTGCTACTCCCTTTCGATGATCAAGCGCCTGGATGATGTCGTGAATACGGACAAAAGCTGTTTCAGTGCTGTGATGTGGGCGATATGCACTCTGGAATGGGTCGAAAAGTGTTTCGTCGATGTAGCGCCGACGGTCAACCGCGACATGCCTCTCCAATAGATTCGAAACAAAGCTGAGGTTTGAAATTGGGCGGTAGTTCTTAATGTCATTTGCGTCTAGACCAGTCTTCTTCAGCAGTGGCGTGATGTTTCATGTCGGATGGAACTGTCGCAGATTCCAGTGATAGATTAATGATGCTGGCTAGAGTTGGTGCGATGATGTTAATGTTTGTCTTCAGGAGTGCATTCGGCAAAGGGTAGAGAGATTTATGAATGCTGACAGAGTGCAATGTTCGCGAATTTTTGCAGTCTTGTCGAAGAAATATACAAGAAAGCGTTCCGCCAAATCCGCGTGCGAGCCGTTGTTCTCGGGAAGTATCGGTGGTAATTTGTGCCCCATGATGTTATTCGTGAATCGGTGCATAGCTTTCACGTCACGGGCAGACTCTTGGATTTTCTGACAATAAAACGTGGGTTTAGCCGTCACTAGTTGGTTTTTGTAGAGGTCTCGCAGAGTCGTAAAAATGTCTCTGTGCACAACTAGCCGCGTCTGTCGCCACCACCGCTCCGCTCGTCACTCGCCACTGCCGCTCCGCTTGTCGAACTTGTCGCTTCGCATCTGACAGCTCATTGTTGTACCATGTCTTGGGGCGGATGGTGATAACACGGGTGGTGAGTGGTGCGTGAGTATTGATCAACTCTGCGATAGTGGTATTGTATTGGAGAGACATTCCAGCGATTCAGTCGCTTGGGTCGGTTAACAGTCGCGATGTTATCAGGCGTGCGACAAATTCAGCGTTATTTAACAAGATTTAACAAGATTTAACAAGATTGCCATCCCAAACAACAAGTTCCAGATGGCAAGTGGACAAGGAAGCCATAGGCTTATCGAGAGTCCAACAATTTTCTCATCTATGTGTATCCCGCCCTTATCAAATATCTGTCAATTCTATGTTTAAACATATTCACACTACTAGCATTAACACAATCATTTGGCAGTTTGTTCCATTCCTTTATCACCCTCTGTGAGAAAGAGTACTTTCTCATGTCCAACCTACACTGCTCCTTAACTAATGCTGCTTTGTGTCCTCTGGTTCTACTGCCTTCTTTAAGTTTTAAGAACATATTCCTATCAACATGTTCATAACCGTTCACTATTTTAAACATTTCTAGTTGGTCTCCTCTTAGTCTCCTGGTATCTAGTGTTGTCAAACCACATTGTAATAAGCGGTTTTCGTAACTAAGGTCTCTCAATTCTGGAATCATTTTAGTTGCTCTTCGTTGTATTCTTTCTAACTTGTCTATGTCCTTTTCACGATACGGCCTCCATGCTTGAATACAATATTCCAAACTATTGCTTTGTACATGGGTGCAATTAGCTGTTTCTCCTTATACGTGATAGTTCTCCTAATTAGCTCTAGAACTTAATTTCTTTTCGAAGCAGCAATCCGACATTGTTTTGAAACTTTCATGTCACCACTAAATGTTACTCCTAAGTCCTTTTCTTGTGTGGTTCTACCTAGTACACCATCCCCCATTTTATATTCTTCGTCCATGTTTCCATGTCCTATGTGTATGCATTTACACTGATCCCTGTGGTACCCCACTCAGAACAGATATCCAATTTGAAATCTTAACATCTTTCTATTACTCTCTGTCTTCTGTGTGTAAGCCACTCTTCTATCCAGTTGATTACATCATTGCCTATACCATGGGCTTTTAGTTTATGTATCAAACATCCGCTGGTGACCCGTCATCTACCCACATTGTAATTTCTTCCAAAAAACGTAAGAGATTGGTTAGAGATGACCTTGTTTTTAGGAACCCATGTTGAGATGTATTTATTAATTTATGTTTCACAAGGAATTCCAGCATGTGGTCTCTAATTAATGTTTCGAGTAATTTACATACAACTGATGTTAAACTCACTGGTCTGTAATTATTTGGCTTGTTCCTCGATCCCTTCTTAAATAGCGGCGTAATATTTGCTTATTTCCATTCTGAAGTAAATATTCCTTCTTCTAGTGACAAGTTAAACAATTTTGCAAGTGGTGTACTAATTTTCTGAACAATTTCCTTGAGTAGTTTTGGTGGTATCCCATCAACTCCAGGTAATTTATTATCTTTCATCTTCTTAATTTTGTGTGATATCATTTCAGGAGTTACAAATAATTTCCCTAAATGTTCTGATTAATTGCCCTCAAATTTAGTAAATGGAACTGGAAGTGAGCTGATATCTTCTGGGGTAAAAACTGAGCTGAAATACTCATTCAGGACCTCTGCCATTTGAAACCCGTCTGAAATTATGTTTCCCATGTTGTTTTCCAGTGGTCCGACCTGATCTCGAACTTTCTGTTTACTCCTTACATAAGCATAGAAACTCTTGCTGTCATTTTCTATATTACCTGCCAATTTGTTTTCAAATGTTTTGATGTCAAATGTTTAGATTTTCTAATTTCAGTTGTAGCTAGGTTAAGTACCTCTTTGTAATTTGCATAGTCTTCATCCTTTCTGGTACGCCTATAAACCCTCCACATAGTTTGCTTAAACACTATTTTAGCTTCTTTTGAGAAGTGTTTCTTTCTAGACCGTTGTCATTGTTTTTTCAAGGGAACCAATTTATCGATGATACTCTCAACGTCATATTTTAGAATATTCCAACATTCAATAGCGGTAGTAGTATATGGGGCATGTGAGGGATAAAATTTGGGGCATATTTTGGGGCTCATTCTGATTGGTCAACATTTGAAATGGAGCGTTCTGATTGGTCGTGCGCTTATTGCCACGTTATAATCCACGTTATAATCCCTTATTATCGCTCAAATGGACAGATTTTGGGGCACTTTCTAATTGGTCAAGATCAGTTTCACCACCAGGGGCGCCACGTGTCATCCCCTATTGTCGCCCCAATACACTGTTTTGCGGTAATATTGTCGCCAGGAGGCGCTGCTACGAGTCAAACGTGTCGACGGTTCTGATGGGTCGAGAGCCGACACGTGATCTATGACGTCACAGCTCTTCATTTGCATATCACGTGACCGCTCTAAGGAGGCTGCCATCTTGTTTTGGGGCCATGTTGTTTTGCGATGATACGGTCGCCAGAAGGCGCTACGGGTCAAACGTGTCGACGGTTCTGATGGGTCGAGAGCCGTCACGTGACTTACGACGTCACAGCTCTTCATTTGTATATCACGTGACCTCTCTATGGAGGCTGTCATCTTGTTTTGCTGTCATGTTGTTTTGCGATGATACCGTCACAAGGAAGCGCTGCTACGGGTCAAATGTGTCGACGTTTCTGACGGGTCGAGAGCCGTCACGTGACCTATGACGTCACACCTTCTCCCCTATTTTTCTAAAATGAGGAGATTTTGTTCTGTCGTCTGTACTGAACCCTAATACGAACCCTGTCGACGGTTCTGATGGGTCGAGAGCCGTCACGTGACTTATGACGTCACAGCTATTCATTTGTATATCACGTGACCTCTCTATGGAGGCTGTCATCTTGTTTTTCTGCTATGTTGTTTTGCGATGATACGATTAATTCCAGAAAAAACTGTAGGAATGATTGTCAGTTAGGGTTAGGGTTAGTAACCCTAATGAAAGGTCTAAGGTCACCGAACTTTTGTACTGATACAACTGCCAGTTAGGGTTAGGGTTTGTAACCCTAATTCTTTAGTAACCCTAATTATGTCGTCTGTAGTGAACCCTAATACGAACCCTTACCCTAACACTAAAAGGACATGCAGTAAGAACGGTTGTGATGACAGTGGCGGTTCGGATTAATACTGACGATTATGGCGCGTTTTTTGAGACGTGTCTGGGTACAGAACCGATCCCGCATTTTCACCCTGCTAGAAGACTGAAACCTAGCGGTCGAAAGTTCGTGCATGCAGCGGGAAAAACGTAGCTGTGCATGTAAGTTATACGACGCATATCGCATCGATGCATTATATCGAGAACTTTTCGACGTATGTCGTTTCGCGTCGACACCTATATTTCGCCTATAGTGATACGAGTCTGCATGAACACAGCGAGTTCAAAAGGTCAAAAGGTCAAGGTCAACAAAAAACACCGCCGCTTTCTGGAACGTTCGAACGAAGTCATGGAATTTTCCATAAACACCGCGAGATCAAAAGGTCAAGGTCAACAATGCATCCGGTTTGAAACGGTTTGAACCGGTTTGTGCGCTCCCATTCGTCTTGTCTTTTTTACATTGGTCAGCCACTGTTTCACATTTCACCGAAATGTGAAATGTTAAATGTTTTAAATGTGAAACTGTCTACGGGAAAAACCCAGAAAAAGTGCATCGTCAGCAAACTTTAGGGTAAACTGTAGGAGGTATGGGTAAATTGTAGGAATTATGGGTAAACTGTAGGAGTTATGGGTAACCTGTAGGAATTATGGGTAAACTGTAGGAGTTATGTTTAACCTGTAGGAATTATGGGTAAACTGCAGGAGTTATGAGTAAACTGAAGGAATTATGGGAAAACGGTAGGAATTATTGATAAACTGTAGGAATTATGTGTAACCTGTAGGAATTATGAGTAAACTGTAGGAATTATGAGTAAACTGTAGGAGTTATGAGTAAACTGTAGGAATTATGGGTAAACTGTAGGAGTTATGGGTAACCTGTAGGAATTATGAGTAAACTGTAGGAATTATGGATAAACTGTAGGAATTATAGGTAAACTGTAGGAATTATGGGTAATCTGTAAGAGGTATTGGTAAATTGTAGGAATTATGGGTAAACTGTAGGAATTATAGGTACATTGTAGGGATTATGGGTAAACTGTAGGAGTTATGGGTAAACTGGTCCTTTTTGACATTGGTCACCTATTATTGGTGGACTTTGACTTCTGCGCTCCCACTCGTCCTGTCTTTTTGACACTGGTCAGTCACTGTTGGTGGATTTTGGAATGATGGTTAAACTGTAAGAGTTATGGGTAACCTGTAGGAATTACGGGTAAACTCTAGGAGTTATGGGTAAACTATAGGAATTATGGATAAACTGTAGTAATTATAGGTAAACTGTAGGAATTAAGGTTAAACTGTAGGAGGTATGGGTAAATTGTATAAATTATGGGTAAACTGTAGGAATTATAGATAAACTGTAGGCATTATGGGTAAACTGTAGGAGTTATGGGTAAACTGGTCTTTTTTGACATTGGTCACCCATTATTGGTGGATTTTGACTTGTGCGTTCCCACTCGTCTTATCTTTTTGACACCGGTCAGTCACTGTTGGTGGATTTTGGAATTATGGGTAAACTGTAGGAGTTATGGATAACCTGTAGGAATTACGGGTAAACTGTAGGAGTTATGGGTAAACTATAGGAATTATAGATAAACTGTAGGAATTATGGGTAAACTGTAGGAATTATGGGTAAACTGTAGGAGGTATTGGTAAATCGTAGGAATTATGGGTAAACTGTAGGAATTATAGGTAAACTGTAGGAATTATGGGTAAACTGTAGGAGTTATGGGTAAACTGTAGGAGGTATGAGGAATTATGGGTAAACTGTAGGATTTATGGGTAACCTGTACGTGTTTCGGGTAAACTGTAGAAATTATGGGTACGGGTAAACTATACATTTCTCACACACTGATTTGGCGACAACTTGAAGAAAACAAGACACTGTTTGTGACAACTTGAAGAAAACAGTACACTGTTGGTGACAACTTGAAGAAAACAAGACATTGTTGGTGACAACTTGAAGAAAACAAAACACTGTTGGTGCAAACTTGAAGAAAACAAGACACTGTTTGTGACAACTTGAAGAAAACAGGACACTGTTGGTGACAACTTGAAGAAAACAAGACATTGTTGGTGACAACTTGAAGAAAACAAAACACTGTTGGTGCCAACTTGAAGAAAACAAGACACTGTTGGTGACATCTTGAAGAAAACAAGACACTGTTGGTGACAACTTGAAGAAAACAAGACATTGTTGGTGACAACTTGAAGAAAACAAAACACTGTTGGTGACAACTTGAAGAAAACAAGACACTGTTGGTGACAACTTGAAGAAAACAAGACACTGTTTGCCTCCCTCGCTACGAGGGTAATCTGTAGGAATTATGGGTAAACTGTAGGAGTTATGGGTAAACTGTAGGAATTATGGGAAATTGTAGTTATAGGTAATCTGTATGAAATATGGGTAAACTGTAGGAGGTATGGATAATTGTAGGACTTATAGGTAAACTGTAGGAAGTATGGGTAAATTGTAGGAATTATGGATAAACTGTAGGAGTTAAGGATAAACTGTCAAACATTAACTTTTCATATCACCAAGTTTCCCGTCACAAACTTTCACACAAACTTCCAACTTGAAAGATTCAACTTACAAACTTAAAAAAGTTTCATGACACAAACTTTCATATCATAAACTTTCATTCTACAAACTTTCTACTTACACACTTCCAACTTGTAAATTTTCAACTTAAAAACTTCCAACTTTCAATCTTCATGTTACAATCTTTCAACTAACAAATTTTCAAAACACAAACTTTCAAAACATGAACTTCCAAACATAAACTTTTCATATCACCAAGTTTCACATCACAAACTT